>PVKA01001916.1:90191-135397 GCA_004027165.1 Ctenomys sociabilis | reverse complement strand
TTTTAAATTCATTTTAAGAATGCACACCATTGGCGGTGTATGCCTTTAATCCTAGCACTAGGGAAGCTGAGACAGGAGGCTCACTATGAGTCTTAACTGCATAGCAAGACCCTGTATCCCCACAAAAAAAGTGAATTGTAGGCAAAAGTAGCTTTATCAATTCGTAGAGTCAGATGTTTTATGGTGCCAATATTTTGCTTGTCTCAGAGTTGGCTTCTCTTGATTGTACTCTATCTTATCAGATTTTTCTGGTTCCATAGGTATTAAGTAATTTTAAATTTTTATTTTAAAAGTTTGAATAATTTTGTTGTGATACTTTAAATTTAGATTGTGTTATATCTTCAAAGGGATCTTTCTTACTTTCCTTCCCTACCTACTTCCCTCTTTTCCATTTCCATTCTTCCTCCTCCTTTTATAGTAGATTCCTATCTTGGTAAATTCAGACCAACAGTTCATCCTCATTTTCTTTGGGTGGTAGTTCCAATGTCAGTTTAGTTTCAAAGCCCTTTCTGTGCCTGAGTGTGTCTCTTAAATGTGGTCCTCAGAGGTTAGTGTGCAACTGTGGTGGTAGCTTATGTTAGTCCAGTTGTCAAAGCTTTTGCTCTGTACTGCTCAGATCCTTCCTACATACCTGATCCCAGTTAATTTCAGTGATCAGCAGATTCATGAACTTGCTCTGTTTTCAATTCCTATGGCTGAAGATGTGGACAATAAGTCTCAGAATAGTTTTGCCATGGAATTCTATTTATTTGATTGACTCCTACTCTGATCACCACCACCTCGAGGCATCAACCTTATTTAAATTGATCAAATACCTAAGGGTACTCATTTATCTTATTTAATTTTTCTATTATACGAAAAGACTGAGATGTTCAATGCATAATAACGTAACAAATAAATGATGGAGCAAGTATTCAGGTCCATCCTATCTTTCCGTAGTTTTTTAATTGTGGCACTGTAAGGCTGTTCTACTTTCATGAAATGTAATACTTTAATTTTACTAATTCATTGAAAATTAATCATGGAAAGAAACTTTAACCCAAGATCATCAGTGATAAATAACCCAAGATATTTATTCTGGTTAAAAGCTATAAATATTTTTG
Source organism: Ctenomys sociabilis (assembly GCA_004027165.1). Lineage (NCBI taxonomy): Eukaryota > Metazoa > Chordata > Mammalia > Rodentia > Ctenomyidae > Ctenomys > Ctenomys sociabilis. The sequence continues at coordinate 134,294 of PVKA01001916.1, read as the reverse complement.
TATAACCTGCTTTCTCAGTCCATTTGTCCAGCTATCAGTCTATTCATCTTTTCATAGGCATATGTCTGCATATTTTATATTTGTCTACTTTCAGCTTTTTCTGTTGTTGAGTCCTAGCTTCATTCTCTATAGTTTAGAGAAGGTAATTTATAGAATTTCAATTACTATAAATATATTGAGATTTATTTTATGTTTAACACAATCTGTCCTTGTGACTATAAAGTGTAATTGAAATGTTTGTACATTCTGTTGTTTTATGGAGTGTTAAGTGTCTGTTAGGTCTAAAATGACACTTTCTTCCTTATTGATTTCTTGCCTATATGTTTTATTCAATACTGAAATTGTATATTAAGTTTCTGTATTTTCTCCATTCAGATATGTAGATATTTCCTTTATATGCCTTGTTTGATGCATATGTTTACAATTGTTGCATCTTTTCTTTCATCAAGATATAATTATCTCTTTAACAGGTATTGACATTGTCTGTGTCATCTGATCTCTTATTTTTTGCATGAAATACATGGACTACTTTTTCCTCGTCCTTTCGATTTCACTCTATTTGTGTCTTTGGATCTTAAGTGAATCTCTTATGAACCACATACAGTGCATTTAAATTCATTTCATTTGTTTTGGAATTTCTGGAGGTTGAATCCAGGGCCTTTTGCACATAAGAAAGCGCTCTACCACTGTGCTGTACCTCCCACCCCAGATTCCTAAATCTGATCTGCCAGGCTCTACCTTTTACTTACTTACTTACTTACTTACTTACTTACTTACTTATTTATTTTTGGCAGAATTTTGGATTGGACTCAGGCCCTTGCACTTGCTAGGGAAGCGCTTTTCCACTGAGCCATCTTCCTGGCCCTTCTACCTTTTGATTAAAATGGGTTTTTTTTCCCCCACATTTGGTTGCTGGTAAGAATTTTTGACATTTTGCTCTTTTTTTTTTAAACATGTTTTATGTCGCATTCACAATCATGGCACAATGCAAAAGGATGAAAGATTACCCAGAAATTACTGAGTCAGTGTCCAGTCCATAATCCAAGAAGATACAGAAGGGCTCCCATTAACTAAAATCCCCTCAAGTTGAGCAAGTCTCCAATGGCAGCATGGATCTAAAGCCTCTTTGGCCTTTTATTGATAGAATCAGGAAGCACAGGTCAAAGAACATAGAAAGGCCTTTGGGAGGGCTTAACTTAAGTGAGAGAGGAAAAACAGTCTGATTACAATCTGTTAAATGGCTGATTTGTAGGGTTAATTTAAATGATGAAGGAATATGGAAAAGATAAAGACTTGAGCATTCAAGGCAGTGCATTTTATCCTATTATGATTTGTAGTCCAGTAGGCTATCTTTTAACCTCTAACCTTACACTCTGGGAGATTTTAGGTTTGTGGTCTAAAAGCCCATTATTTCTGCATATCAATATCATACATACCTCTAGCCAAAGGCTCCACAGTTTTCTTTCTTCCCTCTTTCCTCACTCCTCACAGTACTTTCTTTATATTACTTATAGGACATTTCTTTCTTTAATGGAATTATTTTTTACAGAAGAATTTTGGTTTTCTAGTGAGTAATTATTTTAGGTATATATTTTTTAATGGATTTTTTTTGTGTGTGTGGCTGGCTCAGTGTGCCTTAAGGGCAGGTCTGATAAGACCTGAGGAACTGGAGATCCAACCAAAGTATTCTGCCCCTGACTGCACTTGCATGAACAGGCATTTGAACAACTGAGCTAATGGGCAGGCCTCCCATGGTATATATTTTTTGAGTGTAGGATTACATTTAACAGAATACATTCCTAAGAATTTGGATAAAATTGATGGCAACTTCATTGAGGAGTTTAGGAAATGTTCCTTCATACAACTCTGGTTATACCTTTATATTTATTTACATCACAAATTATGTTTATATATTGCTTATCATTCATAAATTTACAATTATTTGTTTTTAAAAATTAACCCTATTGATACATTTTAGATATACAGATTGGTAGCATTCATCATAGGAAATTTGTACCTATATATGGTGTATGTTGCTTATTTTATTTCCTTTCCGTTTAAAAAACTCTTTGTTGCCTTCTTTTTTTTTTCTTTTCTTTTCTTTCTTGTAACTTACCCCTTCCCTAATTGCCCCACTTTACAATATTTATTATACTTCTTGTTCCTTATTTACCTTTTAGTTTCTCACACCAGAAAACCATGTCATATTTGAACTATTGTGTCTGATGTATTTATTTAAGATTAAGAAATATCTAAAGTTTATACTTCTTCATGCCAGAGAAATATTTGTTTGCAAAAAATCCTCACATCTTTATCTACTCATCAGGTGAAGGGCATTTGGAGTGTTTTCTAAGATTTAGCTATTACAAACCATCCTTCTGCAAATTTAGGTGTTTATGTATTGCTGTGGTATTGATATAGGGAAATAACACTCCCAACATAACAGGTGCCTGCGAAGAGTTTGTGTTCTTTAAAACCAAAGGATTAATTTTAGGTACAAATGGAAGTTAAGAGCAGAATATGTTGTCTGAGAGACACAGAAGGGGTCCTGAGCAGGTTGCCTGGGATTATCTGCTGTTAGGCTTTTTATAGAGCAAAACTGACACAGGGAACCTCCAAATGACAGAGGGAGAAAAATTGATCTCCCAACCTATAAAGTGCCTGGGATGAGTTCTTGTTCTCTAAAAGTGAAGAATGGACTTTAGGGACAAATGGAGGTTATGAGCAGAATATATTTATTGAGGGAAAGAAAGAGAGAGGGGCAGGAGGGTGGCCCAAGCTGGTTGTCCCAGAAGCTCTTTCTTCCAGGGACTTTTATAGAAGAGGAGGGTCTAAGGTGATGGAGAAGACATGGGAACTCAGGTGGGCATGAGGTAGGACAAAACTATGGTTAACCAATGAGATTACAAGCACCACTGCTCAGGTAAAATTGATTAAATCCAGTACCAAATGGGGAAGTGAGTCATGTAGCAAGTGGGCATGCATATGGGACAGGGTCTCTTCCTGTTGAGGGTTGGGTTAGTGACTCATTTGGGCTCTTTCAAGGTGGTTGATAGCTATTTAGAATATCAATCCCTTATGCCCATCCCTATGGAAGTATGTAGCTGTGTTTTCTCTTGATCCAGCCTATAGGGATGTGTCTGTCTCTTCCAGAATGCAAAGTCATCTTGTCTTCTGGAGGGCCTGGCGCTGTCTGACTGCCTATAATATTTCTATCTAATTCAGCTGCCTACAACAGAACCATGAGGTGAAGCAGGTCTAAGGTTTAAAACATGGGAACTTGCACATGAAGTGTGACAAACTGTAGTCAACCAATAAGACTATAAGCACAATTGCTGAGGTAAAATTGATTAAATCTAGGACCAAATGGGAAAGAGAGTCAAATGGACACAAGTATAGAAAACGAGTTTATCCTGTATCCTGTAGCTATTGGAATAGTGACTCTTCCTGGCTTTCTTAAGGTGATTAATAATCCAGGACACTTATCTTTAAGAGGTATACACTTATGTGATCTTTGATCATGAGGTCTGGCCCATAGTGAATAGCATCTCTCTCTCACACAGTTCCAATATATCTTGTCATCTGGGCCCTCTCCTTTGAGGGCTTGGCCCTGTCTGAGTGCCTACAATATTTCTATGTAAATTAGCTGCCTACAGTAGTATGACATTTAATTCTTTTAGGAGGATACCAAGAATGGGAGTAGATGGTCAAATGAAACCTCTAGTTTTATTTTTTTGAAAATTCTCTACAATGATTTTCATAGTGGTTCCACATTTATACATTCCCAACAATATTGGAGAGAGGCTCTTTTCAGAGCCCTGCCAGCATTTGCTATTAGTTGACTTCTTGAAGATAGCCATTCTTTCTTGAGTTAAATGGAATATTAGTGTTGTTTTAATTTACATCTCTCAAAAAACTTGTAATTTGAACTCTTTTTATGTATTTATTTTCTATTTTAATTTGGATTGGATTTTTAAACTTGAGGAGGTGCATTTTTTCTGTTCTTCATATATTCTGTTTTTTTAAATAATTTTATCCAGATACAAATATTAGTGAGACAGTGTCACAACAGATTACTGGCATATTTTCAAAAATTGATACATTGCATATTGTTGTCATAGTGGTTATTCATTGTGCAAGATGCAGACATGATATGCTGTCTACAAACGCTATTATAACAAACCTCTCTATTCATTGAATTAAGAGAGTGGAGCTGTGTATCTATCCTATTTTGACTCTACAGATACAAAAAGGTCATTCATTTCTATCCCACTTTTTTGGTTAGTTTTGTCAGAGATGGGCATTCCCTTGTCATTTGTACTGCATGAATTCAGCAGAATCTCCCAATATAGTCTAGTAGTCCATAATAGTAGTGGGTTTTCCATAAAACTGGCAGTGTCAGAAGTTTTTGACTTGAGCCTTTCACAGCTCAGCATATTAATGTGGCTTTACTTTTTATACTTCATTTTCCTACTTTTCTCCGGATGGTTAAGACCAAAATAAAGCAAGACCTGTATAACAAGAAATGTAACTTTTGTATCTGATAAGGTAAGTCACATTCCTACAGGATTTAACCTGAAACTATATACTGCAGTTTGTACATTGTTTGAGTGTCAGCCATGTGAATGAGTCACAGTGATTCCTTGACTGGTTTGCTCTCTGTGAAAGCCTAAGAGAATGTTTTCTTTCCATATGACTCTCCTTAAGCACACTCAGCATCATCAATCAGAAAATTTGGGACACAGCTAAGTTACATAATGTTACAATATAGGTTCTCCTGTGTCCTGAGTCCTCATTTACCTTGAAAGGCTAGGACCAAAATGTTGGCTGTCCCTGCAACATTTCTCTGGTTTTTGGTCTGCAAACATAGGTTGTTAAACCCTCCAGAAGAGAACTTATTATTACTCTACAAGGATGCAATTGGGTTTAACCTAAGTATCTGTCTTGGGCATAACATGGAATAGGTATTTTACATCAAGTATTGATGTGTTAAACTTTAAGCCCCTGCAGAATATGAAGAAAAAAATTTTTAAAAAATTGACAACATGACCAAACAATTACATAATTTTACACAGAAATTAAATCTAACCATATACACCATTGTAGGAAGATTGTCCTGTGACTATTTTTTTCCTGTCTCTTCTTTTCATTTATTGTCCTTTTTTAAAAAACAAACATTTACTTGGGAGACAGCATGGCAGTAATTGGTATGTCATAACAAGCAGTAATATGACTGGCATTATACCAGAAAGACAGGCATTCCAGTCATGACCCTACCATTACACATTGCTGTCTTCAGTGCAGCTTCATAGTTCACAGTTATCAGCATATATAGTTTAGTCAGGGTGAGAATCCTACTAAATAACTACTAGTTTCAAAAACATGTTGCAGAATCTGAGGATCCTTGCCTTACCCATCTTGTATGTATGAATGTATGGCTTTGCCCCTGGTACGTTTCCTAGCTTTTCTCCTTGCCCTCTCCTCATTGTCCAGTCCTCAAGTTCTCACTTTCATTTAATTGTGTTATGCCTTTCTATTTGTATTTCCTTTATTTTTATTTTTTGAGTTCTTATACTGGGGGGAATATACAGTATTTACACATATGGGTCTGGTTTATTTCACTTATGAGTATAAGTGGAATCCACTTAAATATGAAAGCTTCAAGTTTATCTTTCTTTATACCTGAGTAAAACTCCATTGTATAGAAATTCCACATCTTTTGCATTCATTCCTCAGGTGACAGGCATCTTGGTTGTTTCCAAGATTTAGCTATGACAAATTGTGCTGCTATAAACATAAATATACAAATATCACTATGATGATGTTTTCAGTTCCTCCAGGAAAATTCCCAGTAGGGGGATAGCCAGTTTCAATGAGATTTCCATTCCTAGTATTTTAAGGATTCTCCACACTGATTTCCATAATGGTTGCACCATTTTACATTCCCAGCAAGAGTAAAACAGGGTTCCTTTTTCCCCTACAGCCTATCCAACATTTGTTGTTGGTTGATTTCATTATGATCACAATTCTTTCTGGGGTGAGATGGTATCTCAGTGTTATTTTAATTTGCATTTCATGGATGACTAGTGATGTGGAGCATTTTTTCATATATTTATGTACCTCTTTAATTTCATCCTCTGAGAAGTGTGTGTTCATCTCAGATGCCCATTTTTGGATTGGGTCTTTAAATTTTGGGGCTATAATGGTTTTTAGTTCTTTTAAATTCTAGAGAGCAGACCTTTGTCTGAGTGCTTATTAGTTAAGATTTTTTTGAAATTTGTGGCTTGTCTTTTCACTTTTTTGATAATTTCTTTTGATGTGAAAAAACTTCTCAAAAACAAGAGGTCCCCATGCAATTTGACTTTTGTTCATCAACTCTTTACCTAACCCTATGTCCTCAAGAATTCCTACTACTTTCTCTTCCAGGAGATTTAGTGTTTGTGTTTTAATGTTTAGATCGTTAATACACTTTAATTTAGCTACTATATAGTGATAGAACTGGGTCAAGTTTTAATTTTTAGCATGTAGAGAGCCAGTTTTTCCAGCACCATTTGTTAAAGAGGCTATCTTTCTTCCAGTACATGTGTTTGGCCCCTTTGTCAAAAGTCAGGTGGCTGAGTGTGTTCATAGGGGCCTCTGCATCTTCTAATCTATTCCATTGTTACTAAGATTTATTTTGTTGCCAGTACCATGCTGATTTTATCATAGTAGCTTTGTAGTGTAATTTCAAGTTAGGAATTGTAAGGCTTCCTTCCTTGTCTATGTTGGCCAGGATTGCCTTTGCTACTCTAGGTCTTTTCTGGTTCCAAATAAATTTTAGGAACCATTTCTCTAGGTCTGGGAAATATGTTGATGGTAATTTGATAGGGATTGCATTAAATCTGTACAACAATTTTGGGAGTATGGCTATCTTCACAATGTTGGTTCTTCCTATTCAGGAGCAGGGAATATCTTTTCGTTTTCTGAAATCCTCTACTATCTCTTTTTTTCAGAGTACTGTAATTTTCCTTGAAAAGATCTTTGACTTCTAATTAATTAAAAGAATAATTCCTAGGTATTTAATTTTCCACAATGCTATTATAATAGGTATTGTTTCTCTAATTTCTCTCTGTTTGTTATCTGTATAGAGGAATGCTATTGACTGTTGCTTAGTGACTTTGTATCCTCCTATGCTACAGAATTTGTGTGTTAATTCTAGTAGCTTGTTGGCTAAGTTTTTTTGATACTCTTTCTGAGTATCATGTCATCTGCAAATAATGACAATTTAACTTCTTCTTCACCTATTCTTATTCCTTCTATTAATCTCTCTTGTCTAATGGATCTAGCTAATGATTATATTGACTAGGAGTGATAGAGGATGTCTTTGTCTTATACCTGATCTGAGAGTAAAAGATTTCACTTTTTCCCCATTTAGAATTACATTAGTCATTGGGTTGTCATAAATTTTATCAAATTGAAGTAGAGGCCTTCTATTCCAATGTTCTATAGGACTTTGAGCATGAATAAGTGTTGGGCTTTGACAAAAGCCTTTTCTGCATCGAGTTGATTATGTGGTCTTAAGTTTTGGCTCTATTGATATAGTGTATTACATTACTAGATTTGTGTATACCGAGCCATCCTTGCATCCCTGGCAGGATGACTACCTGGTCGTGGTGTATAATTCTTTTGATTATTTGCTGTTTTCTATTTGCTAGGATTTTACTGAGGATTTTTGCATCTATATTCATGAGAGAGATTGACCTGTAGTTCTCTTTTTTAGTTGCATCTTTCCCTGGTTGGATATCAGTATAATACTTGCCTCCAGGAATGATTTTGGGAGGACTGCTTCCTTTTCAAATTCATTGAAGAGTTTGAGGAATTTTATAATTATATTTTCTGTAAATTTCTTCTACAATTCAGCTGTGAATCCATCAGGGCCTGGACTTTTCTTTGTCAGCAGGCTTTTTATTACATTTCATATTTCATTGGTTGTTGTTGGGTTAGTCAGAGTTGTTCTATCTTCTTGATTCAGTTGTGGTAATTTGTACCTTTCTAGGAATCTGACCATTTCATCTGTGTCTTTTATTATGTGAGAGTAAAGATTCTCAATGTAGCTATTGACAATCTTTTGAATTTCCACTGTGTCTGTGTCTTTTCATTGTTTATTGATTGTATTTGAATTTTTTCTTTCCTCTTTTTGCTGAGGTTAGCTAGGGGTTATCAATTTTATTCAATCTTTTAATGAACAGCTTTTCAATTCTTTAATTCTTTGAACCATTTTCTTTGTCTCCATTCAACTAATTTCTGCTCTAATCTTTATGACTTCTTCACATCTTCACGCTGTGGGTTTGGTTTGCTCTTACTTTTCTAGATGACAGAGGTGTAGTATTAAGTTGTTTATTTGTTCCTGTTCTTTTTTCCTAATGTGTGAGTTCATAGTTATGATTTTCCCTCTGTGAACTGCTTTCATCGCACCCCATACATTCTGATAAGTTGTGGTTGAATTTTCATTGAATGGTAGATATTGTTGAATTTCTTGTTTCATTTGTTCTGTAACCTGTTGATTGCTAAGTAGGGTGCTGTTTAATTTCTATGTATTTAGGAGGTTTTCTGGTTTCTTTTTTCATTTATTTCCAGTTTCATTGCACTGTGGTCAGATAATATGCATGGGATAATTTCTGTTTTTTTGCATATACTTAAGCATGACCTATGGACTAGTGTGTGGTCTATTTTAGAAAATGACCCATGTGCAGCCAAAAAGTAATGTATATTCAGCTATGGTTGGGTGGAACACTGTATATGTCCACTAAGTCCATTTGTTCCAAGCTCTCATTCAGTTCTGCTATTTCTTTGCTAATTTTTTGTCTGGTTGAACTATCTTTTCGGGATAAGGGATGTTAAGTTCTCCTATTAAGATCATGTTATTGGATATTATACTTTTCATGTCCATCAAGATTTGTCTTATATAGTTGAGTGCTTCCGTGTTTGGTGTGTATACATTTATGAGTGTTACCTCTTCGTCTTGAATTTTTCCCCTAAGCAGTATGTTGTGGCCTTCTTTATTTCATTTGATCCTTCTTGGTTTGAAGTTGAGACTGTATGAGAATAGGATTGCCACCCCTGCTTTTTTCTGAGGTGCTAGGGTATATAGTATTGCTTTCCATCCTGTGACTTTCATCCTATGCATTTCCTTTTGCATTAAGTTTGTTTCTTGTATACAGTATATTCCTGGATTGTGTTTCCTAATCCACTGTGCCAGTCTTTTTCTTGTAATTGGTGAATTGAGTCCATTTACATTGATGGTTATAGTTGAGATGTATTGATTTATAATCAACATGATATTTACCTGCTGTTGTTTACTACTTTTTCTCCTGTGTTTAGTTGTTTGCCCTACATAATGGGTTCCTTCTGTCCTCATTCCTGGAGTTCTAATCATTTTGGTCTCTCTCCAAAACATCTTTTAGTAGTCTGTATAGGGTTGGCTTTGTCATCATGAAATTCTTTATGTGTTCTTTTTCATGCAAGTATTTCACTTCTCCATCAAACTTGAAAGAAAGTTTTGCAGGGTCTCATAGTCTAGGCTGGAATTTGTTTTCATAGAGTTCTTGAAATACTCTGCTCCATGCTCTTCATGCTTTCATAGTTTGTGAAGAGAAGTCTGCCATTATTCTGATGGGTTTTTTTTTGTATGTGATCTGTTTCTTTTCTTTAGTGGCTTTCAGTATATTATTCTTATGCTGTATTTCTGGGATTTTGACTATTGTATGTCTCAGTGTGTTTTTAGTTGGGTTGAAGTTGTTTCTCATTCTGTATGCTTTAGTTACCTGAATGCCAGATTGTTTCCTCATATTTGGGAAGTGTTCTGTTATTACTTCTGCCCATATTCTTTTTGTATCATTTCTATTGACTCGTTCTTTTTCACTGATGCCTATTAGTATTACATTGTTAATCTTTTCATCGTCTTGCAGGTGATTAATAATTTTTTCATGCTTCGTAATTGTTTTTAAGAGATCCTTTCTTACCTTTTCACTAGCCACACCAGTGTCTTTAAGATCTGAAACGCTATCTTCACTTTCACTCAAACGGTTTTGTAAGCTTATGATTGAAGTTTTAAATTTGTCTATATCTCTTTGACTCTACTTCATGCAGTCTATTTCTTTCCTGTATTGCTCTTTCAAGGAATCCATCATTTTTGTATTTTCTTTTTTTAAATCAATGTCTTCTTTAGAAGCAGTTATTCTTTTACTATAGAGATTTTTTTCAGATAGTATTTCCTCCATGTGTTTCTGCATTTGATTCTTTACTTCAGATGGTATTAATTCAGAGTTGTTTTTTTTTTATTTCAGAGATTAATCCTGATCTGAGTTCCTCTTCTTTCTGCTTTTGTTTGTTTACTTCAGACCCTAATAATTCATACATTTAGCCAAGCTAGTATCCTCTGCCCTTGTTCTGGGTAGGCTCAAGGCCTGAGATTGCATTTTGCTCCTTCTCTTTTCGTTTTGTATAGCACTGGCTTCTGACCTTTGTTGTAGTTCTTTGGTGCAATTATAATATTAGCAATTACTGACATTCTGGTGCTAATCTATTAAGTTTGAGTTTATCCAGTTTTACCTGTCTTGGGTCTATCTGTTGTGCTCAGCTCCTTCCTGTCTGAGAATAGACAGACAATAAATCTGTCTGTTCTCTTTCTTGGGAGTGAACCTGTTGTGTCCCTTTGGTGGGCTTAGGAGTTGGGCTCCGGAGGGGTGGAGGGCTCCCGAGGGCTCAGCAGAGGGTCTCATGCAGCGTGCCTGAGTTTTGGTCCAGAGAGTTCCTGTGGGCAGGTGCACACTATGTTCTAGATAGTACCCCTTTGTCTGAGGAAGAATGTCTGACGAAAATTGTTTTCTATTCTCTAGGTTGTCTCTTTATTTTGTTGTTCATTGTTCTTGCTGTATAAAAACTTTTTTATAATATTTATTTATTTATTTATTTGAAATAGGGCCTCACTACACAGCTCAGATACATAGTGATCTTCCTGTCTCACTTCCCCATTCCCCAGCACTGGAATTACAGGCATTAGCCCCCACACCCAGTATTGGTGGCCAGCATATCCCAGAGCTGACACGTGTGGTGGTAGGAAATGGACCCAGGTCCTTGCACTTGCTAAGCAGGCACTTTAGCCACTGAGCTATCTACCAGGCCCCAGTACAAAAAATGTACAACCATTGTGGAGATCAGTGTGGAGACTCCTCATAAGAGTAGGACTGGAAATCCCATTCAAGCCGGCTATCCCCCTACTGGGAATTTTCGCACAGGACCTGAAAACATTATATCATAGTGATATATGTGTACCTATGTTTATAAAAATTTCTTTATTTTTATTTTTATTTTTTATTTTTTTTATTTTATTGAACTACAAATGTCAATCAGACAGTTTCAGGACACCTAAACAATACAGATTTGACAAATTAATACATTGCAAACTGTTTTCATAATGCTTTGGAATTGTACAAGGTGCATACATGATATTATATTTACAGATATTATTTTAGCAGATATCTATTATCAGTGAATTAAGAGTGTAGCTGCTTACTTATCTTATTTTTTATACCTGAATTATATCAAAAATTCAATAATTATTTTCCTAGTGCATGACTGTAGTACTAGAAGCCGACATCATATCCTGTCCAACCACCATTAGTGCAGATCTTGCCTCTCATAGGATTATGTAGAAGCACAGCATTATCTATCCCAACTGTACTGTCTATACACACACATCATGATTTTTTCTTTCTACACCCCTTCCTTTGTCTACACCTGTCAAAGGTGGGCATTCCATTGACATTCAACTAACTTAGGTGCTTGAACTCGACACCACAATTCAACACAGTCCAGCATTCTACAACAGTAGTGAGTTATTCAAATAAATTGTCGACCACAGCCACTTACAGCTCAGCTTAATATTATGGCCCCGTGATGTATACTTCATTTTTATACTTTTCTGGAAATCCCATTCAAGCTGGCTCTCCCCCTACTGGGAATTTTCCCAGAGGAACTGAAAACATTATATCATAGGGATATATGTGTACCTATGTTTATACAGTACAATTTGTGATAGCAAAACTTGGAAACAACCAAGATGTCCATCACATGAGGAATGGTTGAAAAAGATAAGGTATTTCTATATAATGGAATATTACTCAGCTATTAAGATTGATAAGTTTGAAGCATTTATACTGAAGTGGATGCCACTTGAACATATACTCATAAGTGAAATAAACCAGACACACATGTGTAAATATCGTATAGTCTCCCTAGTATAACAAGTGAAAAGCAGAAATACAAAAGGAAACATACAAGTAAAATCAATTGAGTCAGATAAGGCAAAGTGAATGGCATATGCTGCAGGATACTAATCAGCTTTTCTTCTGGATGGTTAACAACCTAAGATCACAAGTCAGAGTTGGAGAAATAGAAGCGCCACAAGGCCAGCCAACATTTTGGCCCTAGCCTTTCAAGGTCAGAGTGAAGACTCTAGACATAGGAGAATCTGTACTGCAACATCATGAAACTCAGGTTGAGTTCCAAATCTTCTGAACAAGGAGATTATGGAGCCACAGAGGAAAGAGATTGAAGTTCTATAGTGTGCCTGGGGAGAGTCACATGAAGAGAAAACTTTCTCTCAAGGTCTCATAGAGAGCAAACTGGTCAAGCATTGGCCGTGACTCATCCACATGGATGACACAGACAAAGGAACTACAGAATAATGTACAGGACTACAAGATAAACCCTGAGTGGACTTCACTGACCACATAGGAAATATAAAGTTCATGTGTTGGTATATAAGTCTTGATCTATCTAGGTCTTAACCATTCAGCAGAAAAGTATAAAAATGAAGTATACATCGTGGGGCCATAACATTAGGCTGAGCTGTAAATGGCTATGGTCGACAATTTCTTTGAATAACTCACTAAAAATTTCTAATAAGATTTTTCATTAAAATGTTGATAAAACGTTGATTCTTTTTGATATCTCCTGTACAATTAGGGTTTTATTCCTAGTGTTTGCCTATACCTGTGTCTTCAAGACTTGTAATTATTTTATCTTCCACCAGATTTATTATCTAATTATTTGTTCAATCTCAGTTTTAATTTAGTGCATGATGAGAGATAGGTTTAATCTTCATCATGTGGAAGGACAGATTTTCCTACATAGTGTATCAAAAAGACTGTTTCTTCTTAATGATTCATGCATTGTTTGTGAAGGTATTTGGCCCTTTTGTCAAAGATGAGTTTGCTGAAAGAATTTAGAGTTGTTTTTGAAACTTGTCCATTGATTTTTTGGTCTGCTTTTGTGCCATTACCATGCTGTTTCTTATTACTATAGCTTCTAGAGTACAATTTCAAATGCGAGGTTGTGATGTCCTTGTGCCTTACCTTTATTGCCCAATATTGCTTTTGCAATTTTAGTTCTCTTTGTTCCAAAGTCAATTTTAGGATTGTTTTCTTTAATACTGTAAGGTATGCCATCGGTAATTTGATTGGTATTACATTAAATCTTTATAGCAACTTTGGGAATATGGTCTATTCACTGTATTGACTCTTACCAAGAGCAAAGGGTACATTTTCATTTTCTGATATCTTTTTTGATATCCTTTTTTACAGTACAGATTTCAATATAAAATTATTTTACTTCATTGTATTGATTCATATGTATTTTATTATTTGGTATGGGTATTGTGTGTTTGTTTGTTTGTTTTATGGTACTGGGGATCCACTTCAGGACTTTTCACTTGCCAGGCAGGTGCTAATGCCACTGAGGTATCTCCCTGGCCCTTTGTATGGTAGTGGCTTTTTTTGTTTATTTTTTTGGGTTTTTTTGTGTGTTTGTTTTCAGTTTAAAATTTAATTATTTTAAAAGGTGAACAAAATAGATATTTCAGATCTTACTAAACTTATTTATCTGAAGTACATGCTTTCACAGAGGACAGATTGATTTCTAATAACTTCTGGAAGTCCACTGTCCACTTAAAAATATTTTTCCACGAAAAGTGTTCATTGCAAGAAGTATTTTTCTTTTTTACTGCACAAAAGCTAGATGCAAATTTCTAATGTGATGGACTCAGTTTATGGTTAGCTCTGATGTTAAAGATAGCACAGATGTGTAGTTCAGGAGATTGATGCAAAGAAAAGTGACTTAGACAGCTGCATCGTGTCCTCTCAGAGAGGTCTCACCCTTAATGCTCACAGCAGATCACTTCTCCCCCTTTTTTTTTTTTTTAACTTCCCTTTCCTTCCTGAAGGTTTGGGTCACCACCTCCTGTGTTCTGTCTGCTTGTTTTTACTTTAGGTATTATTTCTGCTGCAGACAATGTTAGTGACTTACAGAGGCTGCCATCTTCCTGCTTCAGCTGGACTTGGACTCTGCCTCTCTATTAAACATCACAATTCTATTTCCTTGAGTACATCTTATTTTTGTTAATAACTGCACTAAATTCAGCTGCTGAACATAAGCCTTGAATCTGTGCAGCTGTAGGATTTTCAGCAGCCTTATTGGAACCTTCCTCCCTACTGCAAGGGTTTTCTTATTATTTAAACAAGTAGTGTAGATACAAATAAATTTGTAGCAAGCAGCGCACAAAAGCCATTTCCACATGGCGTCAGCTTGCACAGAATACATACTACCAGCCAGAAGTCCCAGGCTCTTTCCTATATTGTACTGTGAAAGGTATGGTTTACCTAATTTATCTGACAGTATTGTGTTATTTGTGTATAAGAATGGTATTGTTTTTTGAGTATCAACTTTGTATCCAGCTCTGCTACTGATTTTGATTATTAAATCCAGAAGTCCTTTTTAAAAAAATTTTTTAGCATATTTAATACAGGGTCTACAGAGTTTCACTACATAGCTCAGACTCATAGTGTTCCTCCTGTTTTCAGCCTCCCAAGCATTGGGATTGCAGGTGTACACCACCATGCCCAGTCTCAAATCTAAATGTCTTTTGGTGGAGTTTTTTGGAATTTCTTTGTATCACTTCATCTGTGAATAATGATAATTTAACTTATTTTCCTATCATTATTCCATTTTTTGCTTTCTCTTACCTACTTGCTGTGGTTAATGTCTACAATTTTCTGTAAGTTTTTTTTTTTTTTTTTTTTTTAAGTTAGTGTTGGGTTTCTCTGTATCTATTGAGAAAATCGTGTGTTTTTATGGCTCCATTAATATGGTGTATTACATTTATTTGTGTATGTTGAACCATCCCTGCTTCCACAGGCAGAATCCCTCTTGGTCAAGATTTATAGTCTTCTCAATGACTCATGCATTCTAATTGTCAGAATCTTATGGAGGATTTTTCCATGTTGTATTCATTAGAGAGATTGACCTATGATTCTATTTGTTTGTTGGAATCTTCTCTGAGTTTGGTATTGGAGTAATGCTTGCTTCCAGGAGTGAGTTCAGGAATAATGCTTCCTTTTCAATTTCATTAAGGAGTTCAAGGGATAGTAGCATTAGAACTTATATAGAGTTCATGTAGAATATAGTGTTGAATCTCTCAGGACCGGGCTTTTGTTTGTTACTGGGTTTTAATTGTATCTTCAATTTTGTTGACTTACATTAAGTTATTTGGAATTTTTACATATTTCTGATTTGCTTTGGTGATTCATGTGTAGAAATCTATTTCTTCTATGTTTTCCATCTTACTAGAATACAACTTGTCAAAGGGGGTATATAGGTGGTCTTCTGGATTTGTGCAGGATCTGTGTGATTTCACTCTTCATTCCTAATTGTGTGAATTGAATCTTTCCTCTTTTGATGTAGTTTTCTATGAGTTCATCGACTTTTATTTAATCTTTCAAAGAACATACTGTTTGATTCATTGATACTTTGTATTGTTTTCTTGGTCTAACCTACATTAATTTTTTTCTGTGATCTATATAATTGCCTTCATTTTCCTGTACTTGCTCCTCATTTTCTAGCACAGTGAGGTTCCACATTAGATTTTTTAATTTTAGCTTGTTTTACTTTTCTGATATGGAAATTCACTAGGATAAATTTCCCTCATAGGACTATTGTCATTGTGTTCCATAAGTTCTGGTATGCTTTATTGTCATATTGTTTAGTTGTAGAAGCTAATTACTTCTTTACTTTTATCTGTGTCCAGTTTGTTATTCAGGAGAGTGTTAGTTTCTATGTGTTTATGCAATTTTGTGAGGGGTTTGGCCATTGATTTCCAGTTTCATTGCACTATCTTATGGCAATTATCGTGGGATAATTTTACTTACTTTACATTAACTTAAACATGTTGTATGAGCTAGTACATAGTGTGTTTTGAAGAAAGTCCCATGTGCAGCTGAGAAGAATTTGTATTCTGATATTTCAGAGTGAAACACTATAGACATCTCCTAAGTTTGTTTGTTCAGAAGTTTGGTTTAGTTCTGGTATTTCTTTTATGTACTTATCTGTTTATGTCAGTTATATTTGTATTAGTGTTTATTTGATTTTTTTAAGTCCATTTAGCTTTGATTTATATAGTTTGTTGTGCTAATATATATATATATATATATATATATATATATATTCATATATAATATATAAATGTATACTTCTTTGTGGATTTCTCCCTTAACAAGTATTTAGTGACCTTTATCTGTCTTAATCAGTCTTGATGGAAATCTGCTTTGTCTATAAATAGGATAGCTACTCCTGGTTTTTGTCTCATAGAGTATTGCTTTGCATCCTTTGATTTTTAGTCTATTAATTTGTTTTTCAATTAGATGTTTTATGTGTGTAGTACATTGTTGCATCTTTTTACAATATATTGTACTAAAGAAAATGTCTGGTTGGCGGGGGTTTTTTTCCCCCAATCATTTTACTTGTATACCCTCCTACTCTTTTTCTTTTTTCCTGGGTGCTTTCTGAAAATTTATTAGCTATTGATCTTATTAGAATACCTTATTCAGCTTGTTTCTCTTCAGTTCTTTTCAAGAACCTTAGTCCTTTAATATTTTCCTTATAATAAATTTTTCTGTGGATCTTTTTTAAGTTTATTTAAAATTCATTGAAGCTCTTGAATTTATAGGTTTATCATTTTAGGCATTATTTTGAAAAATATTGTTTTACTATGTATCTCTCTCTCTCCCATTGCTAGGGTTACCATAATTTGTGGGTTGATCTGTTTGGCATAACAGTGGAATAAGTGCTTCCCAGACAAGAGCAAGCGTCTCTGTTCAATCCACTGCTCTGCCCCCCGCACCCCCCAAAAAGAGGTTTGTTAAGACAGAGATACTCCAGGATTAGAAGCCATAGAACAAGTACATCTCATGGTCTTTGGGGTCATCCTACAAGAGTAACTGGGTAGAAGGCCATAACAGACTGATATGGAGAAGGATTAGATCCCCTAAGTTTAAGAAGAAGTAAGTTCAATTTGTGGAGGGCAAAGTGGTCCCACTCCATGAGAGGCCAGGTCATTCCCATGTAATTTTCTGAGGGTGCTTGCTCTAAAAGTACCCCTTCTTAAAATGATTTCTAATTTCATCATTCCCAAGTATGGTACACATTAGGGAGAATTTTTTTCCAACTCTAGCCTGCTGTGCAGCAGTAGTCATTTTCAGAGTAAAACCATATGCTGCACAGAACTTGCTGCTTACAGTACCCTGGGCTTTTCATGGACTGGCACTGCTATCCAAGACTGCTGACCCAGTGGGTTGTTTCTTCCTGAGCTACTGACCCTCTCTGGGTTTGCCATAAGTTTGTGGAGGAGGACCTCTTCTTCATCAGCCAAGATTGGCATTTAACTTGCTTCATTCTTCTATGGTGCCTTTCTCCCCACTGTCTAGTTTTCTCTTTATCTTGTTCTAGATTCCCAGAACTATATTTCCTTTTCTCTTCAGTTAAGTTGTTATTTGCCAAGGGTCTGCATTCCATCCAGAAATGCTATATTTTGCTGCCAGTCTTCACTTAACTTTTCAATCTCCCTAGTGAATTTTTCTTTTTTCTTTTCAGCTTTAGAGTATTTCTCTCTTTAGAGTATTTCTCTCTTTAGAATATTTTCTTTCTCTTTATCAGCATTGCCATTTTGTTCATACATTATTTCCTTTCATTGTTTGTAATTAATTACTTTGTGCTCTTTGAATTTCTTTAGGTAGTTATTTTCATGTCATTGTATAACAGCTTCAATTTCTAGAGGGAATCACTACTGTCAATTTTTTTAGAATTTGAACTAGCCGTACTTCCTTTATCTTTGCATACAGTGTGCAGTTTTTATTGTTTTATTGTTCTCATTGAAAAGTAGATATTAAAATATTATAATTTATTCTCAAAATTTTATTTTTCCTGTCCCTAAGATTTGTTGTTGTTTTAAATGTTAGAGTATTATAGTATACTTGTTTAGTAAATTTCCTGCAAGTTTTGCAATTATTTACACGTCTTCCCTGAATCCTTTGTCTTTCACATTGTATTTAGCTAGAATATTGACAGAGATATAATATCCTTGAATGTCATCAGCTATAAAAAGCAATAAAATAAAAGAAATAAAAACAGAACCTTTCCCTGTGTTCACCGTTTGGTGTCATGCTGTAGTGGGCTTACATTTAGCCAAGGTTGTGCTGATCTTAAAGTCATACTGTTTTCTAGAGTTTCAGTAACCTAACTTGGGCAAGACCTTCTCAGAAAACAAGAAACAACTAAACAGGCCATGCTGCCTTCAGCAAAGAGAACAGATGCCATAAAGAAACTTTAGCAATGCATACTAGCTCCTCATTGCCATAAAGTCCAGTATTATCTTCACTCTTGGACTGACCATCCTTGAAACTTAAACACCAAACATTCTACTCAGTTCCTTTGGATTGTAACCATGTCCCCAAACCCTAACTATACATACTTTTCCTCTGGCAAGCTACTGATATATTTATAACCTTAGTCTGTCTCCCTCATGACAGAATAAAGTCCAGCCTTTTTTTTTTTTTTTTTTACTCACCTATGTTTCTGTGTGGTTTCTTAAGTGCTCTTGCTAATACTTAAATTTTTGCTTGTTTCTATGGGACAATGAGTAATCAAAATATCATACTCAGTTTTCTGATCTTTGTTTTCTTTTGTTGTTTTAAGAAAATTATTAATGGTTTCAGAAGATGAAGATATTTTAAAATAGTGCTTGTATATTTCTATTTTACACCTGAGGTTTCATTATATAAAATAATTTGAAAGTATTAGAACAATAAATACGGAACTGGGTAGATAGCTTGGCAGTGTAAGCACCTGCGTGGCAAGCACAAGGGCCCCATGTCAGTCTCCCCTCCCTGTGCCACCCACATGCTGTGCTGGCCCCTGGAACTGGGCATGGTGGCGCACACCTATAATCCCTGTGCTGGGGAGGCTGAGACAGAAGGATCACTATGAGTCCGAGTTGTTGCAAGACCCTGTACCAAATACATAAATAAATGTTGAAAAAAGTACATATGGCCATTAAATCATAGGTAAATTTCAATAATAGAGAAAATAAAAGAATCATAAAATTCATGAATTTCTGAATGAACTTAAACATTGGGTTTTAGAACTATGAGACAGTCTTGGATTTTTAGCATTAATAATTAACTCAAGGAGACTGACAGTTGTTTTGACTCCTTACATGTATTGTGCTTAGTGGCCACTATGTTTATGGTTGATGACAGCTGAAGTGCTTATTATGCTTTGCCTTTGCAGTTGTCAGTATATGTGTACTTTATTCACAATTTTTAAAATCATGTCTTTTATAAGAGGTACTAAATTTAACTGAAACATTCCTATAGTATGTGTACTTCATTTAAAAAAAAAAAAAGAGCTTTCAGTTCTTTGCTAAACCTGTAGTTTTCATAGTTTGAAGCAAGTCACCCCATTATTTACTACTAAAGATCACATATCATTAAATATAGTTCTCTAATAATTCAGTGGTAAAGCTTTTTTGATAATTATGCAATACATTTCAGAATGCATAGGTTCCACATGTGTTCATCAATTTGGCTGTTTTTAACCTAACCTCATTTAAAATCTGTTCTTCCCTTCACAAAGGAGACAGATGCTTGTGCATGAAAAATACTACAAAATGCTATTGTGAACCTTCATTTAGCATGATGTCAACAGTATACAGATAGAATCAGTAAGTGCTCTAAGCAAACATCATTGCAGATAAACCTAAAAAAATCCATACTCTATTCTATATTGAAATTTAAGGCACTTTATACATATTTTTGGCTTTATACACATTATATATCTATTAGAAATTGTTACTGCTATACACTAGCTTTTTGTATCTTCATTTAAACCATCTATGTACCAGTAAACTGTTTTCAAATAATTATTTAATAGTGAATATCATGAACTCATTTTGCAAAGTTGCTTGCCAGTTAATCAGAACTATTACTTAAATTGCAAACTTATAATCACAAGTAATGATGAATGTTTTTTGTAAAGAATATATTGTGCAAACATAATGGCATACCTTATATAATATATAATTTATACATATATTTGAAATGCATAATTTAAGTGTAATTGGATTATTTTTCTCATTAGTGTTAAATAACTTTTAAAACTACAATTGTGTTTAACAGTTTATTCTTATATTACTTTTCAAGCAGGTGAAAGAAAGCATCTTAAAATCCATTTAGGTATTCTATTTGATCATTTCAATGCCATTGGATAAGAATACTTAAATGACATATTTGTGTGTGTGTGTGTGTGTGTGTGTGTGTGTGTGTGTATTTATTGGAAAAAAGCCTGTGCATTATTGTAAATATGGGTACCAGGAAACTTAGTTCAAGAATCAGAATAACTGAAAAAAAAACATATTAAACTCTCTTGCACCCTCTATTGTTATTTTTGGGGAATACTACACATACATTTCCATTATTTTACTGTTAATACAGTCACTTTAGTTCCTGATAAAATTAATAGTTATTTCATTATACTTCACATCCAAATTAAATTAAATAGCAAAATAACTTGTTTGCAGCTTTTAATGTTTTCTTCTGTTACCAATATGTTTTTAGCATTTTATTTCTTAAATGAAAAAAAATGAGGATTTCTATTTTCCTTTCACTTTTTTCTAGTAACCAGTTTTAAGCTCTCCAACTGTTTCACATAGTGAATATCTCTACAGGATGTAGACTACCTTTTCCAGAATTACAGATACTGCCATTCTTTTGTAAATCTTTAAATACTTTCCTTCTAAAATAAGAGTCTGGAATGATCTGTACTAAAATTAAGAATCTATTACTATAAGAACAGATGTTTTCATAAACATTTGCTATAACTTCAACCAGAAGATTGAAGGAACAAAGCAGTTTTTCCTACTTCAAAACCATATTGCTTTTTCCATATATAACAAACTCTAAAATCTTTTGTCTAATGTTGTTGATTAGTATGTTTTTTGAGAAAGAAAAACTGCACTTGTTTTTTCCTTATTACCATCTTCTGCACCTTGAAAGCTACATTTCATGTAATACCTTCATTTGGTAATAGTTAAAAGCAAGAAAACCTTTGTAATATCTATAACAAAAGCTGCTTGTTTCCAAACCAGTTTCTCATTTGTAAGATTTTATATTTGATCTGGTAAATATTAGCTTAAGGAGTAAGTATTCCTTTGGTGAAATTGTGTTTATTTAAACATTTTGTCATTTTAAAGAGAGAGGCTCACATTTTAAATATATAATATAGTACTTATTCTATGCTGATATGGAATGTTTCACAGGAAATGCCTACAAGCTGTTGAATAACATGTGTTATAGCCACTTTCATTTAGCAGATAGACACTAATTTTCTTTTCATTTTTTTAACTTATCGTAGTGTTAAAGATTTTTAAAAAGAGAATGAAGTATGTGCTGTCTTACCTGTGGTTTCAAAAAACTGGCAACATATACCTAAGTTGATTTTAAACATTTAAGTGTTTTCAATTATTTTCTTCTATAAATTGTTACGTTTTAAGTATAGCAAATAATTTTAGTGTTAGCTAAATTTAAAATAAAACATGTGTATTATATTTTAAAAATGGCATAGAACTAAAAATTCAAGAATTGGGCTGAGTCCACTTTTCAGAATTCTAAACACTTTTGCAAAGATCTTGAAGAGAACTAACATCCTTGACTAAGCTGTAAGACATAAAATGTATAGAAAATATAGGCAGCTGTCATTAAAATTATATATCAGCTTTCACTAATTAATATGTAGTCTAATTATGGAAGTGTACCAACTTGAGAACTACTCAATTTTATGTCTAAACTGAACACTCCATAATTACTGTTTGACTTAACTAAGACCACTATTACTTTCCATGACACCTTAGATTATTCTAGAAAGGTTAAAAGTATAAATTGCAATATGATCAATCATAAATTTCTTGTTTTACATATTATAAAAATGAATATAACTTAATGTTTAGAAGTTACCTTGCAAAAATTAGAAGTATAAAATGCAATGAGATTCTAGTTTTTTATTTTCATGGACAAATAGTATATTTAATGGTGATATACAGTACTATAAAAGTATTTCTCAAATTTAATGTATTAAATTTTTGTCAGTAAGAATATATATTTTAGCATTTTAAAAATTTTAGTAATATTTTTAGTATATAAATGACATATACATATTTGTTCAAATTTTTTTCCTTATGGAGAAAATATACTGTTTTTATTTTCTTGAAAGAAAATAGCTTTTTTTCCTGTGCATGTTATTATAAGAGACAAAGCTACTTTTGATGTTTTTTCTTCCATAGTTTAAACTCCTTAGTTGTAGTAGATAAAACATAAATAACTTGTGGGAAACAATTTAAGGTATATTTAATTTTTTTTAAAATGTATCCTTAATTATCACCCCCCAAATCTGCTTTCTATTTTACCTGCCAAAGAAATTTCTAAGTAGTGGAAAAGGGGGGCATTGGAAAGCTTCTAGAACTGATTTTTGCCACACAATTTTTTGTCTGTACCACTGATCAAGATGGGTAGTTAGTCACTAATAACAACAATAACAAAATTGCATTTGTTTGTAACATTAGCTTGTAAGTAATTTGTTTTACTTTGTCAGTGATTCATAAGAAAAAATTGCCCACATCATGCTTCATTTGTTTCTTTTAGTAATAAATACTTTGGTATCCTAATACCCAGTTTAGGAGTAATGGTTTTACTTTAGATTTTAGCATCCAAGTGAATTTCCTTCCTAAAAGACTCAGTACAAAAGATAGTTTGAAAAGGTGTAAGGGATATGCTTTTTTGATCATTGCATAGAGCTGTCACATCATAGTTTTTATTTCCTTTTTTTTTTTAACTAAAATGCTAATTTTTCCAATCTGCATTGTTTCAGCACTTTCATTTTTTTTTTCCAGGAGATTCAAATAAAAATGGAAAAACAAGTTCTACTTTAGATTCAGAAGGGACTTTTAATTCATACAGGTAAGTAACAAATACTTGAGCACATAATTTTGCAAGAAAATATAGGAGATATATAACTTTTAGGGGAAATAATCTTAGAGTACTAAGAAATTGATACCTCTGCTTTTAAAAGGTGGCATTTTTAAAGAATATTTTGGTATTTGATTATATACTTGTAAGCTGCAGAAAATGTAATATCCAAAATTCTTCAATAAAGGGACTTACTGCAGCTGTCTATTGTAATCTTATCGTAGGGTATTTGTACTAAAATTCATTATAATCCGTGTTTTTGCTGTTTTAGTTTTTGTTATAGTATTAAAGCTTTCTTAGGAAATTTCCTACTACAGTAGAATATACTGCTGAGCAGCGCTAAAAGACCTTAAAATGTAATTCATGATTGAATAGTATACTATTAGTATACTGTTTGGGCTCTTTAGTATACAAAGCAGTTTCTCAATTAGTAATTATTAAAAGGTTTTACTAGTTAACAGTATATACTTTTATCTTACCTTTTGTTATTCTCATACTATAACTTGAATTTTGATAAGTAAATGTTTATCAATTTAGTTCTTTGTAACACAAATCGGGAAGAAAAAAGATTAATGTGTTCGTAGCAATATATGAAAATTCATATAGTAAATGAAAATGGTATAAGAACTTGATCATTTTAGGGAAAAGTGTTGATTCAGCTTCAGCATATCTAAGAATTAAGGCTGGTAATTTAGATGATTGACTAAATACTTATGTTGGAGTATAGTGTCTTTGGATCAGTTAGTTCTGCAAATGTATAACACTATAAAATATGTGCAGGAACTCTTACTCACTTGGAACCTTATTAAGTTGCCTCCTTTTGTTTATTAAATATAAAAGTTATGCTTTTTTTTATTTGTTCTCTTAACTGGAACTGTGTCATTTGTTTCTTCAGATTCCAGTAGGCTTAACATTTAGAGAAGGGCCTTTTATATAGAAGGCATTTAATAAGGATTTAGTAAATGAGGAAATTTTAAACGTTTGTTTATGTATTTGAGAAATGAGATAGTAATTGAAACACTTAACATCTTTATTTTATAACAGTTGGGGCCTGTATAAATAATGACTCCTTTAAGTGTCACAGATACTATGCAAAACTTATGTTCCCAATGTTTTCTAGACAGATATTATCAGAGCAGTAAAGCTCATCTATTACCATGGTATTTTCACTGTACCCAGTCTGTCTTAAAAACATTGTAGTTCTCTAGGTCTTTCTTCGAGTCCTCCAGTATGAAACAAAGCCTGAAATTTGACATATTAAAATAATAGCCAGAATCCTATAGCTGAACATGTCATAGATGATCACAAAAACAACCAAAAAGGAAATATAAAAAAGATAGTTAAGTAAATATTTATGGTTTGGTACTAAGCTGAGGAGTCTTAATCTATGTTCCTATACTTGAAATCTATAATGTTAATATGCTTATTACATGTAAATATAAAAAATAAGACAAAACATATATTTGAAAGGAGGAAATATTCTTAAAATATATTATGCAGTTTTTTAAATTGTAGTTTGCAACTACATTTTAGCTAATTGTAAGAATGGATACAACATAATGTTTTAATGTAAAGACAGCATTATCTTGTAGTTTGTTTTGTCCTTGAATAGTTTTCAGATTAAAATATCTTAGTATTGAATGATTGTATTTTGAAAATTAACTCTTAATGCCCTTTTTAACATAAACACTAATGTTAACAATATTTTTAATCAATGCTAATCACTGTTGTAATGTTAGCATATTAATTTATAATTATAATTAAAAGTCAAGATAAAAAGTGCTGACAGTGCTATATGTAAAAGTGAGATTTTAATAGTTGAAGGGCTAGACTGCTATTAAATGGTATTATAATGTTTAAGGTATGAAATGAATATTGTTGAATTTAGTAGGCAGTCACTCTTATAGCTTACTTGTGAATTTGATAGAGGGGTTAAATGTAGAATTGATAGAAACAGCTCTAGAATATATTTTCATGTTAAGATTAACTGAAGAAAAACTGAATTATTGTAGAACCACATTAAAATGACAACAGAATTGTCACTAAAATTTACTTTTGAACATGAAAGTTATTTCTCTGTTGTCATTGTGTCACTGTTAAACTAGAAATATTATCAGAAAAATGATCATCTTCTAGCCCTCAGACATTCATACATTCTTTGCTGTAGCATTTCTAACTTTGTTTTATTTAAACTTTCAGAAATCAAACTGTTCTTTATACTTAAAATTTCAGATCTTATATCTTGTACTAGCATACTAAAATATTTGAGTCCAGGATGAATACTATTGGCTTTACACTCTCATCTATAAAATGGACACTGTAATCTCTAAGCTGTCTCCTTTCCTCATCTTTTAAAAGACTGGTAAAGTTTGTTAAATAAAGCTTTTTTTTTTTTTAAATAAAATCTAAACGCAGGGATGGCAAGATAGCTTGGCATTCTAAATGCTGCTTGGCAAGCACAAGTTCGATCCGCAGTACGACACGTCATGCCAGCTCCAAAACCAGGCATGGTGGTGCACATTTGTAATCCCAGTGCTTGGGAGGTTGAGGCAAGAGATTACTACGAGTCTGAACTGCATCATAGTCAGCCCCTATATCAATCAATCAGTCAATCAATCAGTAAAAAACTCTAAATGCAGAGTCATTATTCTGTGTTCACCCCATGTAAATCTATAACTTTGTTTCCTCAGTGTTCACCATTAAATGTGTACCCTTTTGTAGCATGTAATGAAATCTTACTACCTTTTGGATTCAGTCTTGAATTAATATCTGAATCTATGTTCTATCATCTTTTCATTATCATAGTAGACTGTCATATTTCAAGAAGGAAGAGTTTTCTAGGTGATTATTTTCAACTATAATATCTCAGTACAGTATATCAACTGAAATTCTGATTCTGAATATGTGAGAAGACTTGTGCCAAGTTTATCTTCCTTTTCCCTACCTTTGAAGTGAAGATAAGAAAACACAGCTTATGGGGGAGTTTAATAACACACAATCACATGATGAATGCTGCATTAAATTATGGCCATTTTTATGTTCTAGTCAGTATTGTAATCATCCTCGTGACCATAATTAACCTTTTGTTATCGGAGAGTTTTTTTTTTGTAGTGCACTAATGTAGAAGTACCAAAAAGAAGAGAGAAAAGAGTCTTATAGAGGGAAAAAATTATTTGTATGTTGTCAGAAAGAGAGTTCAAAGCTTAAAAATAAGCTTAACTGAAGGCTTGGAACTCTTGCTAGTAAAATATCCCAAGTTGCGTTTGTAGAACACATTTGCACACCTAGTGAAGTAGAAGGAAAGATGTTTTACTAATAAATTCAGAGATAGATATCTAGAACTTCAGCTAGTGAGTTTTGAAATTTAAAGTCTGTCAACCCTTAACTAGAGCTTCAAGTGTCCAAATGCTCATGCATGTATAATTTTTTAATAGCTTTGAAAGTTTTACTTTGGATTTGCTTTTAAATTTACTTTGCATTTGCTTTGGATTTACTTTTGGCTTAGATGTATACAACTATATTTAACTCATAAGGCATCAGAATGATTATGATGCCTGAGTAATAGAGTAAATCTTGTTTTCAAAGTTTTCATTAAAATTTAACTGTAAATCAAATCACCAGGTGTAGTGGCACAATCCTATAATCCTGGCACTTGGGAGGCTGAAGCAGGAGGATCTTGAGAGCTCAAAGCCAGTCTGGACTTCATAGAGAGACCTTGTCTCAAAAAGAGAAAGAAGAGAAGGAAGGAAGGAAGGAAGGAAGGAAGGAAGGAAGGAAGGAAGGAAGGAAGGAAGGAAGGAGGGAGGGAGGACAGAGAAGGGGGGAAGGGAGGAAGGAAGGAAAGAAGTACTGTAAATCCTCCAGCTAATCTGTAGATGATATAAAATGGAATATATAGAAGATTGAGATGACACTTTTTATGAAATATGTCTTATACTTCGTAAAGACCACTGTTAATGTTTTCTGTCAGATGATGAGCTTTCTTATTTAATCAGGAGACTTAGAGAACCTTGCTGATTATGAAGAACAATAATTTCCTGATGATCAGTTTCCATAGTTTAACTTAATGACTATAGCAAGGTCTACTAGGAGTATTTTTTTCTCTACCACTCTCCTCCTCTTTCCAAGGGCAGCTGACCTTCCTCTCGCCAAAAGAGTCAAACCCCTTGCCAGCACATATGACTACAGACTATTACATTAATCTGTTTAGCTGTAGTACCAGCTGCTTGCATGTTTTTAATTATCTTATTAGATGATATAACAGTGACCTATGAAATAAATTGAAGGTGAACATTTCAAAACTTTCATTTTATTAGTTTATGTTTCTGAATATCTTTTTGATTAGATTTCAACTTTCTATAAAAGTTCTCTGGAAATCTATGTATTGCTTTTTAGAAGAGATTTTTTAAAAAGTAATGTTTTATAATTTTCAATATAGAATATCTTTAGTTTTATTTTCCCCTTTATTGATGAGTCACAGATCTTATGTATTGCAAAAATTTCATGGAAAAATTGGCTAACTAGACATTTCAGTTAAAGAAAACTGAGACCAGTTATTTGGCATTCTCTACTAAATTTTTACATATCATCTTGGCATTATATAAGTAACATAGGATGGAATCAAATCATTTTAGGTTGTTTTACAATGAATTTATATATTTTACTGATTTCCTAGAGTCTAGATATGTACTAGTAAATGATGTAGCCTGCTTAAATTTTTAAAGTACAATTTCACATAGCACCATTTATGAATATATTTTTTTAAGCCGTGTTATTTGCAAAAATGTTGTCTTCAGAGTTTTCACCCTTGGATAATTTTCAACATCAATGTTGAAAAAAGATACCTAAAATAATAAAACCATTGATTGTTTAGTTACATGTCATTGCCACTATAGATTATAATAATTTAGGAACCCTGGTATTGAATTAGAAAACAGAAGGTCCATGAATGGAAAGGAGATTTTAATATACTTCTTTGTTCATTAATCCTGAAAGTGTAAGAATTTGAATATTTGTAAAGGACCTATTTTATTTTATTTTTTATGTATTTAGTACAGGGTCTCACTGTCTAGATTGGACTCATAGTGATCCTCCTGTTTTCAGCCTGTCCAGTGCTGGGATTATAAGTGCGCTCCAGTTTTTTTTTTTCTTTTTCTTTTTTTGACCGAACCAGGGGATTAAACTCAGGCCCTTGCGCTTGCCAAGGAAGCTCTTCTACTGATTCATCTCCCCAATCTCAGTCTCCTTTCCCCTTCAGCATGCCCTGGGGTCGGGGCCAGCAGGGACACCAGGGATCAAACCCCTTCCCTGCATCTGCTTAAGCAGGCTCTTTAATCTACTGAGCTATCTGACTGGCCTTTATTTTATTTTTAAGAAAAAAAAATTATAGTATTTCTTCAGAGGAAAAGTTATTTCCTCTGAAGAAATGCTATATGTATTGTATTTCAAAAAAATTTTATTGAGAAAATAAAAGGTCTTTCCTTCTGTAGTAATACTTTATCACTTGAGGGAAGACAAAGAAACCTGTCTCCAAATTCATAATTTCTAATTTCTTAAAGGGATAAGCACTTCAAAGTTGCTTCTTTTTCTCTTTTTCTTTTTTTTGTCTACATGATGTGTTTTTTTATAGTTCATCAGTCAAAGGTTATTTAAATTACTAAATTTTTTTTTAAAGTCATGATATATTTCACCTTTTGCATCAAACAGTTAAATCTTTCATTGAACATATCCTTTTGAAGTATTGACTGTATTTTAAAAATTAAGCTTCAAGTCTAATTATAAAGAATTTTTGTCCATCTTATTTTTTTCCAATCAGATTATGACCCATCCTAGATGTACATAATAATTTCATTCATCATAAAGAATTTATACCTGCCACATGCTGTCCTGGCCCTGAACCCCAGGCTGGCTATGACCCTGAGACTGGGTATGGTGGTGCATACCTGTAATCCCAACACTGGGGAAGCTGAAAACAAAAGAATCACCAGGAGTCAGAGCTGCATAGTGAAACTCTGTACCAAATACATTTAAACAAACAAACAACAAGTATGTATGTATATGGGTATATATATATCCATACATGATATAACTTGTTTGTTTTGCCCCATTTCCCTACATTCTCTTTAACCCTTCCTCCCCTCCCCATTTGTAAAAATTTTGTTGACATTTTTTTCTCTCTCTCTCTCTCTCTTTTTTTTTTTTTACTTTTTCCTTCTTGCCCCTTTTTTGTTCTGCTCCCCATTAGAACAAATTTTTTCCTATTTCACAGTAACTATTATACATTTTGGTCCTTATTTACACTTTTAGTTTCTCACACCAGAAAAGCAATGCAGTATTTACACAAATGTCTAATTTATTTTCCTTAAGGGTGTGATTGCAAGGTACATCCATATCCTGGAAAATCCTTCTTTATGGTAGAAAAATACTGCATTGCATTTAAAAACATCTTCTTTAACCATTCAATAGTTAATGAACATTTGGTTTGTTTCCAAGGTTTGGCTATTACAAATTGTACCACTGTAAACACAAATATGCATATATAAGTGTGGTATGATGCTTTTAATTCTTTTGGGAAGATACCCAGGAGGGGAATAGCTGGGTCAAATGGAACCTCTAGTCCTCGTTTTTTCATTTGTTGTTGGTTTTTTTTTGTTTGTTCATTTATTTGTTTAAATAAATCAGAATCAGGGAATTGAACTCAGGCCCTTGAGCTTGCTAGGGAAGCACTTATTCCACTGAGCTATCTCCCCAGCCCCTAGTCCTCGTTTTTGAGGCATGTCCAGACTGATTTTTCTGTAATCAATTCTTGGAAAAATGTATTGTTACCATAATACATTTGTACCTAAAGGTTTTATACCTTATTCAAATAACAGTGAGACAGAGTTCAAAATAGTAGAAGAGTGGGCAAAAGCCTACTTTGGACAATCAGTATTTAAAATTCAGAGATCTGCTTATCCTTCAAATTATATAAATTTATTGTTCTTTCTATTTTTAAGCAATAAGCTCATCAGAATTAATTTATTTGGTGCAGACCAACAAGGATGTGTCTCCCCTCTCTCCAATTGTCTACCCATCATAACTTCCTACAGCCTTGCCATTTTAATTACTTTTATTATAGTTTTATATTTTTGTAATAAATAGAAGATAAGGATGAAGTATGTTCTCTTTCCTGATTCCTAGCACATTGCTTTATTTTATTGCTTATAATTTGCCTAAAGATTGTTGTGACTTTATGAAATTATGTGACACCAACTATAAATTCTTAATTGATTTAGGGAATCAATTTAGAAAAAAACATAAATAAGTCAGACCAAAATTTGCTTCTTTTACCCTTCTACTCTATGAGCTTTAGAAAAGTAATTAACAATTCTGATTCTCAATTGTGTCCTCTGTAAGATTAATGGTTAGCAGTGACTACATCATAAATGTTGTAGTGAACACACCTATGCAATGTATGAACTGACTGACCTAGTCATGTCACACATGGAGGGTTACACATAGTTATTTCACTTTTTAGTTTCATCTCTAAATTCTTTCATATTTTAATCAACTCTTTCACTTGAAAAGTTGATCTTTGTCTCAGGAAAGAGTTTTTTATTTTCTTTTCTTTTTGGCAGAATCAGGGATTGAACTCAGGCCCTTGAAGTTACCAGGGAAGCGCTTATTCCACTGAGCCATCTCCCTGGCCCTGTCTCAGAAAAGTGTGGCAATAAATGAGTATTTCAAGAATGAGATTTATCAAAAGTTACTTGAACGTTGTATACAATTTTTATATACTCAATATTTAACCTCACAATCTCATTATATTTGCTTCTTTCATGTTTCCATATTGTTCAAGAATCACTACAACCTTTCAATGATAATTTCATAAAGCATAAGATGTGTAACCTTCTCTTTTTCCAGAAGGTAAAGTAAGACTATTTTTCTTCAAATCTCCAAGGTAAAGACACACACCTAAGAAGTAATGACATTTGAATGATAAACCTTCTTGAAATAATATTAGTGTTTTTATGATAGTGGAACTAGTCGGTATCTGTGCCTCTTTAAATGCAACCTCTCTGAAGTAATCATTGGTCAATTTAGGCTATAAAAATATCTTTTCATTTAAAAAAATAATATGTTTGCATTTGAAGATTTAAGTTGATAACCCATATTTATTTGAATATACATTTTTACAGTTTGAACTCCTTTCCTTTGGAAACCCCTTCAAGCCCTTTTTATTATTTGTAGCAAGGCTTTAGTAGAAGAATTTTTCATGTTTGTTTATTTGCATAGTCAGCTATAAGGTGCATCATCCATAGTTGTGTAAATGTTTATCTTTGGAAAGACAGTCATTCACTTGATATATGAAAAGCCACCCAGAGTCACTCAGTATTGCAAGTCTTCCCTTGGACATACATGTGCTTTCACTAGAGTGCCCAATTGAAATGCCCTCTGTCAGGTCTGTGGGTCACTGTAACATGTGTTAGCATGCTGTACTGCTTAGTTATTGTGATAAAATATGTGAAATCAATTAAATATTTTGTCAGTAATATTGAATTGTTTTAGTAGAGATATAATGTGGAAAAATACCACATAAAATTACAATTCAGAAGTGGGAAGTTAAAAATCCATTTATTGGTCTGCTTTATAGTCACATAGTGCTAGTAATAATTTTTGATCTTTCATTTCATGGGCAGTTTCCAGCAATAAATGATACAATTTAAGGAAAAAAATTCACAGAATGTTTTGTGGAAGTTGATATTTAATAGTAGCTTGTTTGTATATCAGAATTCTTTTTCTTTGAGAAAATGTTGCAGTAACTGGTAATCCTGTTTTTGTTTTAATTTTTAATCCAGAGTTTTCATAAGTGTGTTTTTTTTTAATGTTGGTATACACACACACTTTTGATTTCAAGGTTTTTTTTTTTAACATGCTTTTAGGTGTTAAAATTCTTTTGAACCACAAAGTTCTGCTATATTAGAATTAATAAATTTTTTTTAGATTTTGTTCAGTCCTCAATAATAAGTTTACAGTCTTTAAGGTCACCACTATTGTTTGTCTCCCCCTTCCCCAACCTTTGTCTAGTTTTCTTCCATGAGTGTGTGTGTGTGTGTGTGTGTGTGTGTGTGTGTGTTTGAAGAAAGCTAGATTTTAATCATTCTGAATATTTTTACTATACACTTAGTGCAGACAAGTCAATATGCTAAACCTCCAGTGCCTAAAGAGAAATTAAATGCTGACCCTGTTCTTGGGATACTCATGACCTAGAAGGAAAGACACATGTCTGGTTGTCTAGTATAGATGATACCTGTGTAATGTTGGAGGCACTTATCAAGAACATTGGGAAGAAAAAATATGTTGACTAAAATGAAGGGGTGAGTTGTTAGTGGAACTTTTGTTGCTGGGTATCCTAGGAGGTTATAGTTTCTGGAAGGTGAACAGTATGAACAAGAACCATGTTTTGTTGTTGTTATTGTTGTTTTCTGCTCTTTGGCACTGTATTGTTGTGTGTTTTTTTTTTTTTTTTTTACTTTTTAAAGTTCCTAATACTAGGAGAAAATATCATACCATATCTTTTAAATAGTTGTTGTAGTTTCTTTTGCAGTATTAGAATGGGTAGATTTGGTTGGACTTAGCTTGTAACAAAATTATGCTATTAGACAGCTAATATGACCCATATATTTAGGTGTATATTTCATATGTGACAATATTAAGTCTGGTGAATGCTATTTTGACTTCTTTTGTTTTATTTTCCTGTATTTTAGGGGAGGGTATACAGGGTGTTTACGGTATCACTACTAGACTGTACTCATATTGATCCTCCTGTTTACAACCTCCCAAGTGCTCAGATTAAAGGTGTGTGTCACCATACCGAGACTCAATTGCCATCTCCTGTTTCCCTGGGGGCAGGGCTGGCATACCAGGCCCTGGTATTGATCCCCCAGCTCCTTTACCTCCTTGCAGGTGCTTTAGTCTGCTGAGCTATTTGGCCGGCCCTTGACTATTAATGTTGAGTACAGCATACATGTTTGAAGTGTTTCAAACTGTGGTCAAAAAATTTAACTGAGAAATGAGCCTTTGATTTAAAATTATAGACTATTGGAAGGTTATGCAATTAAAAAATGATTATTATAAAGGGTCAGCCACATACCTCAGCAGATTAAAGCCCCTGCAGGCAGGTGCTGGGGGTTAAATCTCAGGGCATCCTGTGCCAGCCCCGCCCCCAGAGTGCACTGAGTTGGCAATTGAGCCTGGGCATGGTGGCTTGGCCTATAATCCCAACTCTTGGAAGGCTGTAAACAGGCGGATCACTAGAGTCCAATCAAGTAGTGAGACCCTGAACACCATGTAGACTCTTCCCTAAAATGTACAGAAAAAAAAAAGAAAGAAAATGATTGTTGCATGTCTAGAAATATGAAGAAAGTTAATAAAACAGTTATGGAATAAAATAGCCTGCTAATGAGAGAAAATTAGAAATGTAAATCATGTCCTAATATTATCTGAACATTTGAAATAATTTTAATTCCATGGTTATAGATGCAACATTTTAAGATATAGAAATAATTTGGTCTGGTTGACACCCTCTCAAAGAGTTTCAAAAACTATTTCTGTTTACTTTGTTCAGATTAGGAAACTAACTCAGATGACAAATCTAGTTCTCTTGACTGATTGGAAACAGTAATTAAACATTCTTAATTCTGATTCCATTTTCTTTTTTTTTTTTTTTTCAGTGTTATTTTTTGGTCTTAAAGTTCTCTTGAACCACACAGCTTTACAAACTAGAACTACACGCAAACTTATTATTTAGGTTTTGTTAAGTCCTCACTAATAAGTTACTGGTCACCACTGTTGGCTGCCCCTCCCCCAACCTTATCACTGAACCACAGTCAGTCTATTTTTTTTTCCCTTGTATATATGTAGGTGAAACAAGAAAAGTCTTTCCATATGAGA
Organism: Ctenomys sociabilis; assembly: GCA_004027165.1. NCBI lineage: Eukaryota > Metazoa > Chordata > Mammalia > Rodentia > Ctenomyidae > Ctenomys > Ctenomys sociabilis. The sequence goes on along the minus strand of PVKA01001916.1, from coordinate 99,975 downwards.
AATCTGAAAGAGAGTGGGAGTAGTAGTATAAGTAGATAATGCCATACTTTCTGTTTGGCATTTGAATCCTGTTCCCATCCATATTCCTATGCCAACTGATTGCTAATGGACTTTAGGAAAGAAAATCTATTTTCCTGCCCTAAATTCCTAGATGACATTTCCAATAATAGTACTTTAGGAGGCTCTGTAGAAAAGTGGTAATTTTTGGTTGGCACTAATTTCAGTTTTATAGTAGTATTTTATATAACAACTTTATTGGAACATTGCCTTAGTTCATTTAAAGTAACCTATGGTCATATAATTAATGTTTTGTGGCATCCTTTTGGGGAGACCACAAGTATTGAGTCTGTAGATAACATGACATCAAATATAAAATACCAATCAATAGACTTCTTTGTTTTTCTTTTTTAAGAAAGGATCTACACGGTATTCAGGGTCTCTCTACTAGATCAGACTGATAGTGATTCTCCTGTTTATAACCTCTGAAGAGTTGGAATTATAGGCATGCCACCACACTCAGTCTCAATTGCCATCCCAGCATGCTCCAGGGGCAGGCCTGGCATGGCAAGGCTGGCATGGCAGGCCCCTGGATTGAACCCCAGCCCCTATCAGCTGAGCTATTTGGCTAGCCCTAACCTTTTTATAAAAACTAAATTTGAATTCTATACAGTTAGGTGAACTTTAACACAAAATTTTAACAGTTGAGGATACTTAATGCTTTAGTCAGCTCATTTTATAAGCATAATCTAATTTGGATAAGGAAATGGTTACTACATTTTGGAGCAACTGTTTTTTTGTTTGTTTGGTTGGTTGGTTTTGGGTTTGTTTTTTTTTTCCCCCTTTTTTTACTTCTTTCTTTTTGAAACAGGGTCTCACTATGCAGTTCAGGCTGGCCTTGAGCTCACTTTGTAGCCCAAGTTGGCCTTGAGCTTCCAGTGATCCTCCTGCCTCAGCCTCTGGAGTGCTAAGGATTACAGGCATGTACCAGCATGCCAAACTACAACTGTTGTAATTCAGAAATAAAAATTTACTCCCACTGGTATTATAACTGATACAGTTGGTATGGTTTATGTGTATTTGGCCCCCAAAACCTCATGCAATCATTGAAACACAGTTCTACAGTTTCTGATAAAATCATGTTGCAAGGCTGGGATTATGGGTCTGAGTACTGTTGGGATTATGGGTATGAATGCTATACCCAGCCTGTCATGGACAGATTGAATGTAACTTGAGAGAGACGTGCTCCCTGTTGCTGCTTCCTCTCCATTTTGCTCTCTGCTTCTTGCTGCCATGATGAACTTCTGACCTCTGCTATGTGCCAGTCTGCCTTGGAGCCAGCTGAGTATGGACTGAAAGCTCCTGTAACCATGAGCTAAATAAACCTTTCCTTCCTTCATTCTCAGTGTTAGGTATTTGTTCCAGGAACAAGAGAAGAGTAAGACAACAGTAAACAAAAATAAAGATTCATATTATGTCTCTAGATCAAGTGATACAGTGTCTCCCTGTACCATGTTTCAGTAGTTTCTTGTCCTTTGGGACTTGATACCTGGCCCCCACACTTAAAGAAAGAGAGGTTTATTTTGTCTCATATTTTAGAAATTGCAGTCAGTGGATGGTCAGATATGTGATGGAAGGCCCCAGACAAAAGAAAGTGGCTTGCTTCAAGGCACCCAGGAAGCAGAGAGTTAAGGAAGAATCTTAGAAGGGAGATAAGGGGAGCCCTGGCAGGTCACACCCACGAACCAGACCCTTCCTCCAAACAGCCAGTCAGCTGTACTCCCCCAAAATCTGAGCACCTTTCAGAACTCTGCCAAGATCACATGAAGCTACTAAGGAACATAATGAAGAAACCTCTTTGGTTTGGATATATATTAGCACATCAATTACTTAGAGGTCCAGTTTCAACAGGCAGAATCTTTTAAGAATGAAATATCAGAATAGCCCCAAAACTTTTATTTATTTGTTTGTTTATTGGTTTAAATATTTGTTTGTTTGTTTGATATAGGGTCTCACTATGCAATTCAGAGTCCTAGTGATCCTCGTGTCTCAGCCTCACAGTGCTGGGATTGTGTTTTGGAATCTGATCCTTTGTGCTTGCCATGCAAGCAATTGGACTGCCAAGCTATCTCTCCAAACCTAAAGTTTTTAATGAAAGTATGCTTAGTTACAGGAGAGCCCTACTTTTCTTCCATTTAGTCGTTTCACAGCCCCCTCTACTTTAATTAAAAATATCATATTTTATGAAATTGAAGTAGGTTAAATGTAATTTTTTTAAGAAAAACCAAGCAAATGACAGAGCAGTACTAATTTGAGATGTCTAAAAGCTAATGTAAGACTGGTCAGATAGCTCTAAATGCCTGCCTGCAAGTGCAAGGGCCCGAGTTCAATCCCCTGTACATATGCCTTGCCAGTTTCAGGACCCCAGGAGTGTGGTACATGCCTGTAATCCCAGCCCTGGGGAGACTGAGACAGGAGAATCACTGTGAGTCTGAACTGCAAAGTAAGATCCTGTGTCAAATAAATAAATAAATGAAATTTAAGCTAATATATAGTAGCACCCTTCCTTTTCTCTTTCTACTCTGTTAAGTCTCCCAGTTCATGGCTGAAATTACAGATAATCTAAACTCTATACGTAAAAGCCCTTACCATCTTAACTAAATACTTATCACCTACACTGCAGTTTGCAGTTTGAGGCACTGCAAAACATGAATTCATTTTCCTTCACAGATGAAAGATTTGTGCTTCTTGTAGATCAACTTTAGCATATGATTTTGTATTCTTTCCTTATTAAGCTGATAAATTTTACCTTTTTGCTTAAAGGAAGTACTTTAGTTTCTCCTTGGCATATCCAAACTGCTGGCATTACTAAATGAAATATCTTGAAGTTATTATTAAGTAAAGCAAGCAGCGCTTGAAAACAAGCATTGAATGAATACCAAGACACTTAGTTTGCTAAGAAGAGGGACCCTAAATAACTAGGAGGCATATGGCGTATTCAGTATAGATGTGTTAAACGGGGATGCTGCATGTTTTGCAGCGTGGAGTAGGATGTTTTGAGATTTTATCATGCTAGTCATAATAGCACATAATTTAAATCTTGGAAATTGTTTATTTTGGGACTTTGCCATTTCATAATTTTAGATTGACTGTACTGGGTAACTGAGATTAGAGAAAGCACAATTACAGGTAAGGGAGATAACTGTACCATTTTCAAGGAGTTGTTGATAATCTGCAAAAATAGACATAAAAAGAGATGGATGTTATCATATATACCAGTAATCCCAGCATTATATAAGACCACATCAGGAAAATTACAATTTTGAGGCCAGCCTAGGAAATTTAACAACGTAACCATGATCCTGTCTCAAATTAAAAATAAAAAGTCTAGGGATATAGCTCAGTGTAGAGTCCTTAGTTCAGTCCCCAGTACTGGAAAGAGAAGGGAAAAAAAAGCATTGAAGAAATACCTTTAAAAGTACAACATGGAGCTATAAAACAAAGTGCTGTGTTAATGTAGGGGTAAATAGTCTTGCATTTTCCATATGCATCACATTTCAACAGAGTAACATTTAAGACTTTAGAATTTTTGGAAACTCAACATTTTATACTGAGCAAGAGAACAGAATAATTTTGTATGTGGCATATATTCATCATGGCTCTTAATGAAGTATTATTGTATTCAAGCAAGATTTTTGAAAATTATAAGTTTTTCCTTCCCTATCTTCCTTTCTCCTTCCCTGCATGGCATTACAGTGAATCCAACCCAGGGGCTTGCAGCTGAGCTACACACCCCAGGCCTATGAGGTTGTTTTTTTTTTAAAAGAAGCCCTATTTTGAAAATCCAAAACTTAAAATGCTCCAGAATCTGAAACATTTTTGAGGAATAATCATACAAAATAGTTTTGGTTTTGGTAGTGCTTCAAATTGGGATTTTTAGCTTAAAAAGCTCTATGAATACTCCAAAGTCCAAAGTCTGAATCTTTCTGATCCCAGTCTTTGCAAATATGACTGACATGGCATATAATCAAAGGAGATTTCTAGTAGCCTTTGAGGGGGGAGGTCCTCACTTTTTCAGAAGTCCATATGAAATTCTCTTCCTAATTAACCTTAACCCAAATACAGAAAGTATATCATTAACTTTAAACTGAAGATTAACACATAGGCCATTATTTTCATTTTGTTGATCTTTTCTTAGTTCTTTTAGCCAGCCTATGGCTGTATTCTGTAATATTAGGCGTGAGCCTAATCCAAATCTTATTCTAGTTTTTTCTAGTGTTGGACATTTTTGATAAAGTAATAGAAGTAACACTGTCATACAAGAGAGATTTGCTATCCCAGCTCACAAATGTGTATGTAAGAATGATATGGAGGGGGGCAAAGAGATATAACACTCAAAGGGAAAGGTAATGAGATAAAAGGAAAAAAAAACCTATTACATGCATATTTTACAGTTATTTTAGTAGCAGTATACATTTAATAATTATATTTTCATTAGTCTTCTGAAATTACTTTTTTAACTACATGTATGTAATATTTACAGTTTGCTTTTTCCTGTTACACTGTATGAGTGTATATTATCTTGAAATTCCTTGTGCCGTAAGGGTTATTTTAAAATAAAATGTATCTATGAATGATATCTTTAAAGCACTTTGAGTTGTGAGGTCCAATATAGAAACCATTAGCCATATGAAACTAATTTAGTGTTAAATTAAAATAATATACATGGTTGTTCAGTTATACTCACCATATATCTAGTGCTTAGCAGCTATGCATGACTCACAGTGATGTATCAGTCAGTCAGTTGTATACCATTTCCTTCCCTTCAGTGAGTTCCATTGGATAGTGTCAGGATAGAGGTTGTCAAGTGAATGATGGATTCAGTTAAAATATCATCCCTCTTAATTTTTTTTCCAGAGAAAGTACTTATTTCAAACACACATGTATTTCTATTTATGTAATACTTTTGTTATGGTTTGTATCTAATTGTCCCCACAAAGCCTCATGCAGTCATTTATCAGACTTCTAGAGTTTGTGATTAATTCATGATCCACTGGGGCTATGGGTGTGAGTGCTGCACCCAGCCTGAATGGATGAAATGTAAGGGAGACAGGCTTACTCTTTTTAGCCATTTTCCTGCTACTCCTCCCTGTCCTCTCTTTTTCTTTGCCACCACCGTGAAAGGCACTCTCTGTCATGTGCCACTTGGAGCCAGTTGAATATGGACTGAAAACTCCAGTAACTATATGCTAAATAAACCTTTCTTTCCCTAATTTTGAGTGTTGGGTATGGGTATTTGTCCCATCAATGAGAGAAGAGTAACTGAGACAACCTTATGCACCAGCCCACTCTTATAAAACTTTAATAAATAGAGTGACCTTTTAATTAGGATATCAGATTTTATCAAATAAATGGTTGTTTCTAGAATCCTGGGAAATAATGTGTTCTCAATTCTTTAAGCATTTCCTTTAGAGTATTGCTTACAGTACAGACTATGTGGCAAACTTTTTATCATGTTTTAAAATTTGGGGATCAAGTCCATGCCAGTTATTATAGATATCAAGGTAAATGTGGAGTGAGCATAGGAAGATGGTGAAGGAAGTCTGCAGCAAGAAGTCTCAAAGAGAATTTCATACCTTATTATTTTAAAAACATGGAATGTAAAATTACTCCAGAAAACTTCACAGAGATTATTTGATGCAGGATCCTTTTCTCACCTCATTTCTAATATTGTTTCTTTGAGTAATACAGTGACTTTTATTATGTTTATTTTTGTAAAATTAAAGGTTTTATTAAATTAAAAAAGTCTTATGATAGAACTTTTCTTATTTCCTTCCTAAAGATATGATTGAGTTTGCCTATTTTAATATGCCTCTCAATTTAAAGACTCCTAAACACTACTTTGAAGAAAATAATATTGTCTTGAGTGCTTCACATAACAGTTCTCAACTGTTTTTAAGTCTTTTCTTTGTATTCATGTGAATATTACTGAGATGGAGGCTCAGGATTTCCCAGTTGATAGTTCAATTCAAATCTGAATCAAAACATCATTTTAAATTAATTTTAGGAAATCTCCAATCATTGAACATTTCTTTTGCTTTCTTTCAGTGGAGCCTCATTGTAAGAGAACATATTTTACCTAGATATATAAGGGAATTCATTTTAAGCTTGAGGGTAATTGTAAATTCAGTTTCTATATGTATTTATAAGTGATATGATGTTTCATTATAGAGGAGAAAGAAGGTTTAAAAGTAAGTTTCAAAAAATTTCTGTTATGGGAAGGAAAAAAGCCAGTACAGTTTCTAATTGCCTTTTAGAGACTGAGTTCCCTCATTACCTGTGATTTAAGCTAAAAATGAGGTAATTATAGATAACATCAGTGTTTATCTGGTTGATCTTGGCACCTGCAGTCCTAATGTTGTAGCTTACCCATATCTGGTGCCATACTTTGCAGTCTGGTGCTGACATACCTAATTTACATTTCTCATATTTCCATTGATTTTAAGTTAGATGTTCCTTGTTCTGTTTCAACAGTATTTTCAGAATTATACCTCTAAAATATTACTATGTAGAATATTGATAACACAAATGTGATCATAATTATATACCCATTATCCAAATACCAAAATGAACTTTAAGATTATAAAATTATATGAAGATTTTTGTGTTAAGATCATCTTTTTCACATTGTATTTCCTTGGTTTTACATATTCTACCCTCTGAACTAATCTTTTCCTCCTGTAATCACAATAAGGTAAACAGTGTTGGCTGGGAGGCCTTTTCTGAGAGCTCACTCTGCAATACTCTGACTCTACCTACCAGAATCCAAAGAATTTCCTCTCCCCCTCTTTTCTCATTTTTTGTAACTTGCACTTCCCCATGGTGATAATTCCTTTTCTTACCACTCAGAAATGTTAATATCAGTAGGTGCCAAAGAATCTCTCCCTTGTTATAGGGTAATAATATCATTAAGCTTCTCTTCTGAGGGGTAAACAACTTAAGTTTGCAGACCAAGAAATTAGAGAAAAAGAAGGGCTACAAGGATAGCCAACATTTTGACCCTAGCTCTTCAAGGTCAGTGAGCACTCAGGGCAGAAGAGAACTTGTACTATAACATTTATAACTCAGTGATGTCCGACATTTTCTGATCAAGATTACGGGGCCACAGAGGAAAGTGATTGATGGTGTACAATGTGCCTAAGAGAGTCACATGGAGAGAAAACATTCTCTCCGGCTTTCACAGAGAGAAAATTGGTCAAGCAATGGCCATGACTCATCCATATGGCTGACACTGACAAAGGATCTACAAACTGCAGTACAGGGTTTCAGGTTAAGTCCTGAGGGGACTCCCTGACCTTGGCAGATACAAAAGTTACATTTCTTGTTGTATAGGTCTTGCTTTACCTTGGTCTTAACCATCCAGCAGAGAACTATAAAAATGAGGTATAAAAAATAAAGCCATATTAATACGCTGACCTGGAAAAGGCTCAAGTCAATAACTTCTAACATTGCTAGTCCTACAGGTAACCCACTACTATTATGGAATACTGGACTATATTGGATTACTTTGCTGAATTCATTCACCTACAATATTTGAATGGCAGTGGTATACCCAGCTCTGATAAAACTAAACAAAAAGGGGGATGAAGGACCATTTTGTAGTGGGGGAGAATGAATATATATATATATATATATATATAATAGAATAGATATACAACTACTTTCCTAGTTCATTGAGATTTGTACTAATAGTGTTTAGACAAAATATCATGTCTACATCTTGTACTATTATGAAGACAATATGCATTGTATTAATTATTGTAACTATCCCACTAACCTGCTTTGAAACTATCTCATTGCTGTTTCTTTCTCAAAAAGAAAAAAAAGAATCTCCTTGACCAAGCATCGGAGATTTTTAAAACTAGACTCAGAATTGTTTTCCATTGTTGAAGTTGTTTGGGCTTCTTAAATTACTACCATAAAGACATTGTTTCCTATCCAAATAATGCCTGAAAATGGAGTAGAAACAATCATATAAAAATATATAGGGTAGCATAGTTGTGGTGGAACACACAACTTTTGCTGAAGCAAAAGGATTTCAAGTTCAAGTCCTGCCTGGGCCTTGGAGATGGCTCGGGGAATAAGCGCTTCCCTGGCAAACACAAGGGCCTGAGTTCAATACCTATTTCAGCAAAAAAAAAAAAAAAAGAAAAAGAAAGAAAAAATCCTACCTGGGCTACCTAGTAAGAACCTGCCTCTGAAAGAAATAATAATAACAATAAATAAATATGAAAATGGTTGGGATGTAGCTCTGTGGAAAGGCCTGCATTCAATCCCTAGTACAACCCCCATACACAATTTTTGGTAGTATAGCACCATTTGGTACAGTGATTCAAAGTTTTTCTAATCCTAAATTAGTACAAAATATAGACATTTGGCACCGGGGAGATGGCTCAGTGGAATAAGCGTTTCCCTGGCAAGTGCAAGGGCCTGAGTTCAATCCTTGGTTCCGCAAAATAAATAAATAAATAAATAAAATAGACATCTATGCATAGTTTAGGTTACAAAACTTAAATTTAGAAGTATGGAAGGAAAGGAGATGAAATAAGAATTAAGATGCATTATATACATGTAGCAAATCCCCATGATGAATGTAAACATGTACTAATAAGTTTAGATGTATTAACTTGTTTTTAATCAATTTTATGTGTGTACTATTGGAAAATATTACATTAAAATATATAATTAGAAAAAGATAACTTTATAATAATCAGCTATATTTACTCACTGAATATTCAAATTGATTTCCATGTCAAACAAACCATCTCAGGAGGCAGACTTCCTAAGCATATCTTACTAGAGAGAAGGTATCATTTGCCACTACTAAAGTTGATTTTGTTTTTGAGGTCTGATTGCTATACTCATCACCATTTTTAATGTCACAGTATCCTTTTCTGATGACCACAAAGATAGTAGACTGAAAATTCTTTTCAACATAGTATGTGCAAGATAATCAGTGTTAACTTGTTCACATCAGCATAAGAAATGAAATTTACCCATCTTTGCACCTCTCTTTTCAGATGTCAGTTGTTTTTCAAGGACACAGTGCCTGCACGGTAGAGCAGTTACCACGAGATGGCACTAGTGCTTGTAATGGGAGTCTTAAAATGTTCAAGCCTCCTGATAAGTGTTGAGGTTCTCACCCTGATTGTACTAGGTTGTTCTTAACTCCATGCAGAAGCACATTTACCAATTATTGGAAACTTACATTTGTATCCTTAGACTTGATATTCACAAACCAACAATCTCAGGAAGAAAACAAGGACATATTTCTATCTTATTACATTAGGAGACCTGCTTTGATGTTGTCTTCCATATTATTATGGAAAGGCACTTTTCCTGATTCTTATTCCTTTTTTCTCCAGAAAATTTATTCTTTCTTGACTTTAGTATCTTCATAAGTAGGAGTTAAAACCATCCTTCAGAGGGTTGTTGTAGAGGTTAGAAGCGATTTGCCTACAGTGTCATAAGTGGACTTTTTAATATTTATGGTCATCATCCTCAGAGTTTTGCCATTCGGGGTATATCTATTTCATCACTGCCTTCTCAGTATTACTTATTCTTTTCCCATGTCATCCTCCAAGTTCAAGAAGAGGTATGGTATTTGTAATTTGTGATTTTTAATATGATTATGATTTGTCTTTTTTTTTTTTTTTTTTTTTTTTTTTTTTTTTTTTTTTTTTTTTTTTTTTTTTTTTTTTTTTTTTTTTTTTTTTTTTTTTTTTTT
>PVKA01001916.1:0-90091 GCA_004027165.1 Ctenomys sociabilis | reverse complement strand
ACTATGCCCTGTGATAATTTATGATTGAACAACTTTTAAAAACTTTACTTTAGTTCAGTTCATTAGAAGTGCTAAACTGCTCAATATTTTCCCTTTGTTGGTTTTCATCCTCTCAGAGGTCTTTTTTTTTTGTAGGTAGAAGCTTGCTCAATAGTTTATGCTACCCTTGAGTTTCCAGTAGTCTTCCTACCTTAACCTCCTGAGTGTTGGGATTACAGGCATGGACCAGTCTACATAGTTACCAGAGCTCTACTTAAGATCTATCTGCTTTTTTTCTTTTTTTTTCTTTCTTTTTTTTTTTTCAGAACCGGGGATTGAACTCAGGCCCTTGCACTTGCCGGGGAAGCACTTACTCGACTGAGCCATCACTCCAACCCCAGCAGAGCTGTACTGTTAGAGTAGAATATCAGCATCTCTGGTGATAGCGATTTTATATCTTGGTAGTTAACTTTTTATAAAAATGGTTTTATAAAACTATTTCTTCACTGCCATATTACTTTATAGTAATTATATTATTTTTCATTTACACAACTGTCAGTTCTTTTAACTGTACAGTTTTAAAAAGTGTTTGTGTTATTCCACCCAATAATATACACATTTTCCAGAGCAACACATAGAACTTTCTCCAGAATAGTCTACATACTAGACAATAAAGTATGGTTAAATAAGTGCAAAAATATCAGAATTATCCCATGCATAATACCAAGTCATAAATAGTAAAACTAGAACTCAGTAGCAGAAGAAATCACAGAAATTATGGGAAGAAACACATAGAAATTAAACAATACACTATTGAGTGATCAGAAGAAATTAAGGACCAAATTAGAACATTCAAAGAATGAAAGGATAATGCTAATACAACATACCAGAACCTGTGGATCCAGTGGAAGCAGTCCTAAGAGGAAAGCTTATAGCTCTAAGCCATAAACATCAGAATTACTGATTGAACCCACATAATGATATGCTCTGACATCTTAGAAAAAGAATAATCCAAAACTAAAGCTAATACAAGAAGGAAATTATAAAAATCAGAACAAAAATTAATCAGACTAAGAATTGTTACTGCTTACATCTAGATGCCCTGTCAAAGCTGCATGCAGTCATAGGAGGGATTTTTCAGAAGTGGCTTGATCCAGGTTGTGTGATCTTGGGATTAAGGGTATCTGATTACTAAATTAGTCCACTCGTTACTTTAGTGTAGTTCTGGGTACGGACATGAGCAGGCTTATTCTGGATGTGGTTAGTACCACCTGCAGGGCTGAAGTGAACTATTTCCTCTCTGTAATGCCCCTCTGCCATGCCACCCTGCTGTGGAGCCAGCCATCTATGAATTTAGACCTCTGTAAATTGTAAGCTGTGGTAAACAATTCCTCCTTTAACTTTAGGGGTCAGGTACTTTGTTTTATTCAGGTTGTTTTTAATTTTTATTTATTCTTTACAGGGCATTGGTACACAACTTAGACTCTTAGTGATCCTCCTGTCCCAGCCTCCCCAGCAATGGCCACCATGCCTGGTTTCAGTGGCAGGCCTAGCATGCTCAGGGTTCTGCAGCCAGCACAGCATGCAGGACTTCGGATCAAATCTGGGTCCTTGCACTTGCTAGGCAGGCACTTAGACTGCCAGGCTATCTCCCCAACCCAGGTATCAGATATTTTGTCTCAGCAATGAGAAAAGTAACTAAGATGAGAATTGAAAAGAAGTAAAAAAAAACAAAATCAATGCATCTATAGGCCAGTTCATCAAAAGACACAACACTCTTAGCCCATCTTACTTTTTTACAAAAGGAAATATTCAGGTCATTTGCAATTAGATGTTCAACAGACAAAATTACAATTAGACATTGATGGGCCAGGTAGATGGTTCACTAGAATAAGTGCTTCCCTGGCAAGCTCAAGGGCCTGAGCTCAATCCCCAGTTCCTCAAAAATAAACGACATTACCAAAATGCATTACCAAAATGCAGATTGTCAATAATATTATGAAAACCTATATCTCAGTAAATTAGAGAATACAGAAAAAAATCAATCGAATTATAATAAAATATGGATTATCAAAACTGAACCAAGAATATGTAAAAATTCAGAATATTCCAGTATAGCCAATGAAATTGAAGCAGTATTTGAAAAATCCTATCAGGGCCAATGAGATGCTTTAGTAGACTAAGTGCCTTAGGCAAGCAAAGGGACCAGGTTTGATCCTGGCACCACAAGAAGCACTAGCCCCGACTCAGCCACTGAGTCCAGGCATGGTGGGATATTCCTGTAATCCCAGTGCTGGGAGGCTGAAAACAGGAGGATCATTATGAGTCTGAGCTGTGTAGTGAGACCCTGTACCAAATACATAAAAAGACTTTTTTAAAAAAAATCCTTATCGACAACAACAAAAGCCTATCAAGGCAGTATATTCTATAAGACCTTCACAGAATAATACCAATACTCCTCAGAATGTTTAATGAAATTGTAAGACAAAGAGTATTCCATAAGTCCTCCCTCGAGGTGATTCCAAAACCAGACAAGGGCCCAATTAGAAAAGAAAACTGGGCTAACAAGATAGTTCAGTGGACTAAGCGCTGGCTTTGGCAAGTGCCGGGACCAGTGTTCAATCTCTAGTCCCATGTGCTGTGCTCATCCCACCCCTGGGGTGCGCTGAGCCTACAACCGAGTCTGGGCATTGTGGCACATGCCTGTAATTCCACCACTGGGGAAGCTGAAAACAGGCGGATCACTACATACCACATACAAAAAATGAGGGAGAGAGAACTACAGGCTATTCTCTCTAATGAACATAGTTGTGAAAATCTCAATAACATACTGGCAAACATAATGCAACAAATCATCATAAAGATCATACATCATGATCAAGTAGACTTCATCCTGGAACTAGAAGCATGAAAACATATAACTATAGTGGAACATACAGAAATTAATAAGTGTAATATAATATCATGTAAATAGAAGGAAGAACAAAAAATACAATCATTTGATGCAAAAAAAAAAAAAAAATCCCACATACACTTCTGGTAAAAATATTGAAAAATTATGTGTAGAAGTACTTTTATCTACATCTGATAAAAGCATGTATAACAACCCTACCAGCATCATATTAAATAAAGAAAAGCTGATGATTTTCCCTTTAAATCAGGGACCAGTCAAAGATGCCCACTATCAATGTGTCTGTTCAGTATAGCACTGGAAACACAAGCCAGAAAATCAGACAAGGGAGTATAAAAAGGGGATACGTATAGGAAAAAAAAACCAAATTATTATGTGCAAATGATATGATCAGTATATAGAAGACTATAAAAATTCCACCAAAAGACTACTAGAGTTAATAATCAAATTTAGAAATCAAAAAGGATACAAAATAACACAAAAATCAATAGTATTCCTCTACAGCTACAAGAAATTCACTGAAAAAGAAATTACAAAAGCAATACCATTCACAATAACATCAACAAAATTAAATAATTAGGAATCTAACCAAGCACAAGACCTTGGGCAACTGGGGTTTCTGTTCAGAAAATAGAAGACCTGCACAATGAAAACTATAGTAGGAAATTCCAGCATTCCTGGCCAACAAGAGCAAAGCAGGGGGCATCATAATCCCAGATTTCAAATCTTACAACTAAGCTACAGAGGTAAAATCAGCATGATCCTGGCAAAGTGAAAGAGGGTCAGTTGAACATAAGAGATAATGCTGAAAGAACATAGGCATATCTAGCAGTCTGATCTTTGACATGGAATCCAAACACTGGAAGAAAGATAACCTGTTTAACAAATAGTGCTGAAAATGCTAGCTATTAACAAGCAAAAAATCAAAACTGTACCCATATTTTTCATTGTGTACTAAACTAAACAAAATGAATCAAAATTTAAATATTAAAACAGAAACAATCAGCTGGAAGAAAATAATAAGTAAAAGTTTTGAAGTCATAGGAAGAGGCAAGAACTTTCTAAACAGAAACCCAAGTTGCCCAACAAATGGCCTCAAGAATCAACAGATGTGGGCCAAGGAGATAGCTCAGTGTCATAAGCACCTGTCTGGCAAGTACAAGATCCTGAGTTCAATCCCTGGTACCTCAGAAAAAAAAAAAAAGAAAAGAATCAACAAAAGTGATCATATCAAATTGAAAAATTTCTGTACAGCAAAGGAAACAACCAATAGAGTGAAGAGACAACCTACAGAGTTTTGCCAGCTACTTCTCTAATATCAAGAACTCAAAAAATTAAACACCTCTCCAAAAGAAGCAATCAAAAGATGGACAAGTGAAATGAGTGGACACTTCTCAGAAGAAATACAATTAGCCAATAAATATCTCGAAAAATGTTCAACATCTTCGGTTATTAAAACAATACAATCATTCCAATAGTAGGATTTTATCTTGTTCCATAAAAAAATGGCTATTCTTATAAATCATTTATAAATGGTGACAAAACTGCAGACAATAAAGAACCATTATATATTGTCGGTGGAGATATAAACTAGTATGGAAATCAGTATGGAGTTTCCTCAAAAAATAAAAACTAGAAATTCCATTCAACCCAACAATTCCACTTCCAGGTATCTTTCCGAAAGAGTTAGTGAAGTGTATTACAGTGATTCATCCTACTCATGTTTATAGCAGTGCAACTTACAATAGCCAAATCTTGGAAGCAATCCCAGTGTACATCAACTGATGAATGCATGAAGAAAGTGTATTTATACTCAATAGTGCCATAAAGACAGATAAACTTGAGGCATTTGTAGAGACACCTTGAGACCAGAATGTTAGGTCAAATAAATCAGACAAACAAATTTTACACATGGTTTCTCTTAAATCAGAAATTAATTAATAAAAGTGCTAAATAAATAATAGCTAATAGAAATAAGAGGGGAGGAGAGAGGTTGAAAAAATTAAGATGTGCTATGTACATTTACTAATGATGGATGTAATGATCATGTGCTATAGACATGTACTAATAAAAAATTTTCAAAACTCTGTACAGTGCTTTCCACATGGAGTAGGCACTTAATATTTGTTTTATTTACTCTGTGTCACAATTTAATGATGAGACACAATTCCATGGAAGTGAAAGACAATTAGTAGATTATCTTTGGCCTTTGTGTGCCTCTGTTGTTAGAGCTTTCATCAGTTTGAGATGTTATGCCTTAATTAGAACTGTAAGTACCCATGAATAAATTTAAATGATTATAAATTTGAGAGATAATGTTTCTAATTCATATGCCCCAGTCTCCTTTTCTCTGTACCAACACTGTAATCAAGGTACAGGGTCTTATTTAAGCTAACAAATAATTACCCTTCATTACATAAGTAGTATGTAACTTGACCTTAAAAGCGTGCTTCCCTTGACAAGATGGCAGTGAATTTAGCCACCAGCTGCGCTTATACTTTCACAATTCCTTGATACCTGTTATAGGAGTTGATTTTGCAAGAGACCACAAGAGCCATACTTTATCCTTCTTTATCTCAACTGGAATCTTTGGTATTTTCAAGCCATAGAAGTGCCTGGTTTCTGACAAACGATTATCTGTTTTAGGTTTAAAATATTTAACCATACATCTTTTGAGATATACTTATATATTGTGCTTAGCTACTTGTTGCTTATCTGTTGTTGCTTAAAAACAGATAAATTTAAAACTTTGATAAATGAAACATGGATATATGTGTGAAGTTGTTTGGAAAAATACAATATTACAGATACTACAAATGGATTTAAATCGTAAAACAAGATTTAAGTGAATATTTCTTTGTCCTTGAATGGTCAAGAATTAAGAAAGAGGGCCGGGGAGATGGCTCAGTGGAGTAAGCACTTCCCAGACAAGAACAAGGTCTTGAGTTCAATCTCCAGTTCCGCCAAAAGAAAAATAAAATAAAAAAAAAAAAAAAGAAAACACTGGATAGAGTAATATAAGAATATAACGTTAGATTTAAAGTATTCACAAATCCAAATCATTCATTGTGTTGAACAACCAAGCTAATTGGATTTTAAAAATACATACCTGACAAAAGTATGATGTCTCTAATGTATGAAAAACTCCTCTCTGTGTAATCAGTAATAAGATACCTAAAATAAAAGGTTATATGCTTATGAACAATAATTATTAGGGCCAGCCAGATAGCTCAGTGGACTAAAACACCTGCTTAGGCAGAGCACAGCAGCTAGGGTTTGAATCCCCAGCTTGCATTGCTAGCCCGATCCCTGGAGGCACGCTGAGACAGTGATTGAGACAGGGCATGGTGACACATGCCTGTAAGCCCAGCACTTGGGAGGCTGAAAACTATGAGTCCAGTCTGTGTAGTGAGACCCTGTAGACGCTGTCCTAAATTTTTAAATGTTGTATGTTGTGTAGCTTTCATTTATTCTTTTAATCCTTGTAATTCTTAAAGATGGAAGGTACTTTAATTCCATTTCACAGATACAGGCAGTAAGTAACTAGTGAACTCTGTACTATTTCTAACTGTATGGCTGGCCTTTTGATCTCAAGATTGTGGCTTTCAGATCCAAACTCTTAATTGCTGTCTCACATTGCTTAAAATGAACAGGAAAGGAAGAATTATCAGTATTACTAATAACACAGATGCAATTTATTTTTCTACTAATTGATGAAAATTTTAAAAAATTGAAATACTGGTGGAAATACATAGTCAAAATTCTTCATGGGCAGGAACATTCCTATGCCTGGGGACAATGCAGTTGACTGGAAGGAGGGAGTTTGCCCATTGTCTTTGGTCACTCTTCTGGAACTCTGGGATAAGATACATCTTTCCCTGTGGTCAGGCTTTTGAACTTTAGATTTTAAGTTGGTGATAATAATGGCTGTAACTATACTTTGCTAAAAGGTCATTTTTTTCGAGTGAGAGGGATCTGGTCAGTGATGGCTACATGTATATTTTTAGAAAAATAACTGGAGGTTTTAGAGGCTTTTCAGGAAAGCTTTCAAGAAATTATATATGGATTTTCAGCTTTGGTAACATATGTTAAATTACATGTTAATTTTATTGTGGTATCATGGAATTTCAGAATAATTTCATAAAGTTGATCTCGGTAGCCTCAACTGTTGACAAATGATTTTTAATGTTTAGTTTGGTACAAGATGCTGGGAATGCAGGTCTAATTTCTTTATTCAAACTCAGTAAATAGTTTGGGACAATTAATTTCCAATTGTTTCCCAGTAGAGCAGATTTACTTGTATATTAATGAGGCACAGGTGTTAGGCCCCTCATGTCTGCATGCCTGGGAGGCATATTTCAGTTGTTTATCTACTCAGCCATAGGTACTGCAAGGTATACTGGCTTACATTTAACAATTTTGCAGTGAAGCTTTTTTATTTTTTGATGTTTTCTTCATTTTTGCCCACACATTAACATTTTAAAGTTGATCGTATATAAAGAATTGCAGTAAATAGCACCAAAGTTAAAAGTGGTCTTGTGTTGTACTTTAAATGCCCAGCCTAAAGTTAAAAAGAAATGGCTTTATTCAAACATTTCTAGTGAGAAGCTAAAATAATCATTACCATACTTTTTTGTTCTATATTTTTCGAGCAGGTTTATGTTAATAAATGTCCACATCAATCATATATTTTTAGCATTTCTTTTTTGTTTGTTTTTTCACTGAACTGCAATACCAACATTTAGAGGAAACAGAATAGCCTCCATAGACATTATGAATTTCAGTAGCTGGCTTAATTATAGCTATCTACATATTCATTAAATCTACAGAAGAACAGTGTCCAAAAAGACAGCCATGCATTCAGAAACAGAACTAAATGTATACATTTTAAAAGTTGCATTTCTTAGATTTATTTAAAATTAATTGTGTATGGTACTGTTCTCTAAGCAGAAAAATTTTACCAAAGGATTGATTCCCATGCGTTGGTTTCTTTCAAATAGGAAAGAATGGGAAGAATTGTTTGTAAACAACAATTACTTGGCAACAATAAGGCAGAAGGGGATTAATGGGCAGCTGAGAAGCAGCAGGTTCCGAAGCATTTGCTGGAAGGTAAGAAAAAATATGTATTTACAGTTTGTGGTTGCTATGTATCTCCACATTACTTGATGCCCTCCCATGCTGGGGATTGCGGTGATGGGGTGGATAATAGAATTTTCTAAGAGATTTTGATCCCAGTTTTTTGCCACTCATGTTTAATCTTTTATAGGACATTTATTAATAAGGATAAACTACCTTATTCCTGAATAGCTGGTGATGATAAACATATATTGGAAATAACTGTCTTGTCTTCTCTTTTGATGGCACAAATTTCAGAATAACACCATTATATTAACTGAAAGCTTTCAAAGAAATTCTTGAAGCTGGACAAAAGTGAGGGTGGTGGGTAACTTGCAGATTTCTGTCATGGCACATGTTTTCATTTCGTCATCCTCCCTGTTCTCTTCATAAAAAGAAATGGAAAAGATTTTTATATTTTGTTTTCAAGAAGCAACATGAAGGGCAATAAGAAGCAGAAATGAAAGGAAATTGGGTCAGTGTCATTCTGAGGGAAAGGGTCATTTCTTGCCAAAACTAGCAGTAATAATCTGTAGTTGTCTTTTTAATTGCTTTGAAAAATTGTCCCTTTTTGGTCTCCAAAAATGAATTAATTTAGATTTAGTCTCATTTTTAAAATGACTTTTATCATAAGTTTTAAGGATTACCTGCATATATTGAGCAAGTGGAATCTGTAAAAGTCAAGACAGCAAGAAATGCATGATTAGACAGTTGTAGATTTAATAATTTAGAATTGATAATAAAAATACATTTTTCTTCAGTTAGATGCAGGTATTAAAGTCAGGAAACCTGCTGCTAGAGTATTTGTATACAAATATTTGTGCTGTACCCCGATTCCCTCTTGTTTAACTTTTAGTGTCCTTCATTTGCTAAAAATAAATCTCAGTCCAATTTTATTTTAATTTTGTATTAAGCTAATTAAATCAAATTTGTCTTTAAGAATGGTTATTTTTATAATCTGATGGTTAGTTGTAAATTACATTTCCATTATAAAAGAAATGACTAGTTCATAGGTTGTGTATCCTTAGTACTCAAACTGTTTTTCTCTTGTTAACTACTTATCTTAAGGAAAAATCTTAAATCTAGAATTACTAATCTTACTATGTTCTTCTTATAACTCCCTATCACTCTCAGTAAGATTAGAATGCAAAATGGAAATTTTACTTGAACCTCAATGAATTTTTCTTCATTTTAATACTCATCTGGAGACTTCCTTGATTTTGTTCTGTGGTGTAGCTTTTCAGATCTTGGCCTTGGCCTTTGATTGATTAGTATTGAATTTTCTACTTATATATTTCTTACATTTTCTCAAATACAGATTGCTTGGAATTGAAATTGAAATGCTCTTGTGCGTATGAAACTTTATGAATGACATAACTCTCAATTTTTTTGATGATTCTGTTGGCCTACTTGCACATGTATTTACTTATAATTTTTACAAACATTTTCTCTTTTTTTTTCTTAACAGCTATTTCTTTGTGTTCTTCCTCAAGATAAAAGTCAGTGGATAAGCAGAATTAAAGAATTAAGATTATGGTATAGCAACATTAAAGAAATAGTAAGTAAATAATAAATATAATTAATAAATTGTTTTTCTGTATGTGGATAAGTACCCTCTGACCTTGTATATATGTGTTTTATTTCTTTACCAGCATATCACAAACCCCAGGAAGTTTGTTGGACAACAAGATTTGATGATCAATAATCCCCTTTCACAGGATGAAGGGGTAAAGTTTGTTTTTATTTATGTCTCAACCTGTTATACCTGTAAAGTCATGCTTATGTTACTGGTTAAAAATCAGTACTGAAAATAATGTTTTTCACGTCAAGTATTTTCTTTACGTATACTACCTATAACCTGGTAGAAATAATTCTGTGGTATATTTATGTGCTGTGTTATAGGAAGTTTATAATTTATTTCTCTAGAGCAGCACAACAGAGAAATCCCAATGATCTGTCAGAACTAGGGTTAAATAGACGGGCACACTGCACTGTCTTAATTGGGTTACATACTGGGGCAGCTAACAAAAGATGCCATGTGAGAAGAAAGTCTACTTAGCAGAACTAACTCCCAGGAAGGAAGAAGTACCTATTTGTGTATGGTAAGAAATTTTTAAAGAACTAAGAAAAAAAAAAATCGGAGTTACATTTACTCATGTTCCATGAAGACTAGGAATAATTATTGCTTCAGAGATATTTTATAATCTCTGAACTGGGGATTATAACTGGGGAGAGAGCTTAGCAGTAGAACCCAAGCATAGCGTATGTGAGGCCATTTTCAAATCCACTATTCAGAGAGAAGGGGAGGAACAGAGGGGAGAAAAAGGGAGAGAGGGAATGGCAAGAGAGGGGGATATCAGAGAGATTGAGAAAGTTTATGTAACTTTAAAGTTAGTACTGTAATTCTTACTTAGCTGAGAATAGAAAAACATTTTTCCTGTTTAAGAAATAATATTAGGATTTCTTTTTCCTGTTATGTATGAGTATAATGAAGTCTTTGGTATAGCAATCTAAAATACTAAGTAATTTTTAAAACTTAACCTAGGTTCCTATTTCAAAATCTATATACAGACTTTTATATTATAAAATCAAGCTTAATAGAAAACATTGTAAATCTGTCTTAATGAATTGGAAATTCAAGTGAGGGTCAGCCTACAATCTGTTACTGAATGGGTTCTGTTATAAACCACCTTTGTGTTTACAAGAGTAGTAGCATGTGAACAGCTGTGAAAAGAACTATTCACTTTATAGAGATAATAGAAATTTTAAAAATACATATAATAATGTGAAATTGGATGTGTTGATATTAAAACAAAGGTGTACTTTTAAGATTGCAGTAGATTTTCAATAAGGATTATTTCAATCTCAGATTTCACATCTGAGAACCCTGAACTGACTGAAAACGCATAAAGTAATCACTTAAATTATTAAATTGAACTCCTAATAGTCAGACAAAGATGCAAGTTTCTTTCAACTATGTTGTTCTTATTTCAGAGTCTTTGGAACAAATTTTTCCAAGATAAAGAACTTCGATCAATGATTGAACAAGATGTCAAAAGAACGTATGTAGAACTTGTTACTTTCAATAATTGAAATTGTTTTCTCTTTGTAATTCTAGCAAAACACAAAATCTATGACAGAGCCTTAATTGAATGTTGTATTCTACTTGTGTTAATAGCAAGGTATTTTGACCAAACTTTGATAATAAGAATTATGTTTTATTGTTAAAATGTTTTCACATTTGTTTTCAAAATAAATTATTTATATAATATTTGAAATATTGAATACACTTCAGTTTTTATTTTTCAGCAGTTATTTGAAGTTATGTGAATCTGGTCTGTCTATGTTATGTGGACGTTATATTGGCACTATTAGAAAACTGTACCTCTTGCTTTATTTATTTTAGTCCCTTTCTAGCCACCTTTTTAATTGACAACTATTATTATGTTTCTCTTTTTTTTTTTTTTTTGGAGCTATTCATTCAGATTTGTAGGCTCAGCCAGGGGATATCTCAGAAGCACAAGTGCCTACCTGTCAAGTGTGTGAGGGTGTCTGTTTGATTCGGATTTTTTATTTTATATTTTCAGATTTCAAAATATTTTTCTAGTTTTTCAGTTGACTGTTACTAATCCAAAAATTCAACATCTAAAATACTTTGAGTGGAGTATTGCGCATATGTCCAACAGTTTGTATTTTATTTTTTTGTTATTAAATATCTTCATTCAATATGTGTGGTCATGACAGTAATTATATAGGTGTAGAGTTTAAACGGTAAAGCATTATATAAATATGAATAAATTTAACTAATAATATTTAGATGAACAGGATATATACAGAGCCATGAGTATACCTGTTGTATACTCTGAAGTCTTCTGGAACTTTCTGCTCCATTGCTAGTTCTACTCCTATCAACTATTACAATGTTAAGGGCCTCTGGCTTTCTGACATTCATTATTTTCCATGTCCCAAACACTGGATAATTAGATTATATGGACTGCTACTAAGTTACATTATTTACCAGATGAAGGTTGGTTTTAAAGTAAAAATAATTCAGAAACTGAACTCTGAAATAATTTGGAGTTTAACAAACCTTTAGCTAACTTGGATTATCTTGCATGACCCATTAATTTCAGCATAACCCATTTTTTAATAGTGAACAAGTGGCAGTATTTGTTCTTTCTAGTGTCTGTTTCAGAAAGTGTATCACCACTGTGGTGACACACTGGCACACAATAAATACTTGCATGAAACAAGTAATTTTCTCATTAGCCAGTCGCACTAAAATAGCTTTTATGAAAACAAAATGTATGGTATATATGGCTAACTAAAAAGTAAAGTTTTCTCTTTAAAAACTACTTGGCTGGCAGGCCAAATAGCTCAGGGATTGAAGTGCCTGCAAGCAGGCACAAGGCCAGGTTCTGATCCTGAGGCCTGCCATGCCAGCTCTGCCCCCAGGGCATACTGAGACAGCAATTGAGACTGGGCATGGTGTTCCATACTTGTAATCCCAGCTCTTGGGTGGCCATAAACAGGTGGATCCCTGCAAGTCCAATTTAGTAATGAGACCCTGAACACCCTGTATACCCTTCCCTAAAATACAAAATACAAAAAAGAAAAAAAACTTACTTGCAACTTTGAAACATTGACAGCTTCAATTGATGTGCCTAATAAGACTGATTATAATCCATCTCTCCATAATTAGTAACTGGAAATACCACAAGGTCACACTCTCAGAGGGCATAAAGACCAAATTGTTCAAAGAAATACAAAGCGGAGGGGGGGGGGGAATTAGCTTGATGACAAACCCAAATAAAGCTTCCTTGTCATTTTGTGTACTTAGCTCAAATATTTCTGCTTCATTGTTATTTCTTGAAGCTGTGTTCTTCTAGTCATTCTTTTATATTTTCTAGGTGTTCATCTTGTAAAAATACAAGATACATGCATATGGAGCTAATTTTTTCTTAAAGTTTATTTCCACTAATATATTTTAATTAAATTGAAAACCTAAGATCTAGGGACAGCAACTAGGAGAATGAATCATTCGCAGTAGATGGGGAAGGTTCCATTTTGAAGAATTCCCTGGGGCTTTCACTTGATTTTTTTCAAGGGAGTTTACATTCCTTTCTCTGTCTAAATTTTATGGTGAAGAGTATAGCCTTTAAGGTAAGGCAGTTGTATTTTAAAGCCACCAAATTGCTTAATTACAAAAGCTGAATAGCTTGAATAATTTTACTGCTTTGCATCTCTTTAAGGCATTTTGTGATCTAAAAATCCATGTTTTTAATCCAGTCTTTAACTTCTTATAAAACAAGAATGCAACTCAGAAAAATGTACAGTGTTACTTGTTCATTAACATGTCTGATAAGAATTTTGGTTTTTAAAACATACATCTATTATCTACTGTATTCCAGCCAGCACCTTTGCCTAGGGAAGTTAAGAGTGTCAAATGACACAGGCAGAGTTCAGCAATCACTGCAAGTATTCTCTTGTGGAAGAGTTAGACAACATGCATATACAGTTAAAAAGCAATTGTTGAGGTGGTAATTACTCAGGAGAATAACATGGAAGTAGAATAACTAGAGAGAAAACTATTTTGGGAAGAAGATCAAATCAGACATCAGAGAAAATAGCATTTGAGAAGAGATGGAAAAATTTTGAAGCGCAGTCATGTGAAGATCTAGGAAAGCATTCCAAGCAGAGAAAATAGCAAGCACAAACTCTTAGCAGAAATGAACTGTGTGTAGAAGAACCCAGGGATACTAGAGGTAACCAGAACCAAGTGGTTAAAGACAGATAACTGAGAAGACAGCAAAGGCCAAACTCTTTTGGACTATCACAAAAAATTTTGATTTTATTTCAATTGCAGTGGACGCTTTTGGAGGATACTGAGCCAAGGGCATGATATCTAAAAGGATACTTCTTACTATGCAGGGGTGAACATGGATATAAGAATGGAAGCTGGGTAGCAGCTAAAGAGTCTAATGCAGTATGTTAAGGAAATTATTGTCTTTCACTACAGGTGAAGTAATAAAGAGATTTAAGAGTAGATCGGTTTAGGATATATATTTTGTATTTTTAAATACAAATACTGATTTAAATACAAATCAGTGGATCATTAGAATGATTACATAGGTGTAATTTTCTCACATTCATCAGTCTATTCCAGTTTTGCTGCTGTTTCCTTTACTTTTTGCCTGCTACTTGCAGACTCTTAATTGTTATTTTAGGATCTACAGCCACTCCATTCTATGTGTTACTGCTTAGTCACTCTTCTCAGTGCAAATTTTAGTCTTGCTACTTGCATAATCTAAAATCTGCAGTTGCCTGTCGCCTTCAGAAGAGTGATTGTACCCACATTTCTTAACACACAACCAGTTTTGGCATTACTTCACTTATACATTTTGTGGTTTGCATTTTCCATGTTCCCCTCTGTTGATTCCTACTTTCTTCCAAAGCTTCTTGTTGGACTTCTCAAAAACTTGATTTTTAAAGTCTGAGTTTTCACCACTGTGTCCATGGTACATTTTTAGGTCTACAATTATAAATAATTTGTGCTTATTATATAGTATTTTCTTAATACTTTTTAATGACATTATTTAATTTGTTTTGGCCTTTATTTATTGAGGTACATCTGCTAATACTTTCAATACATTTGTATTAATAGTACATTGAGGCCACCAGACCCTGATGATACCAAGATAAATATGACTTTCATCTTTAAAACTATAAAGATAACTATTGTCATAGTAGCAACAATACATATATTTAAAAATTCTACTGATAGTCCAGGTCTTATCTTCCTAGCTCATGATGAGCCGCTATGGTACATAGGCCCGTCTTCTTTCAGTCTCATTGCATTTTACCAAGCATCACTACTTACTTATGAATCATATCACTGACAACTGGTGTTACTCAATTTCAGTTATATTCTGTAACATCTTTTCAGCCTTCAGAAATATAAGTATACTTTTAAAAATACTCCCATGATCAACCTTATACTAGGGGTTAAACAAGATAATTTGATGTTACAAGCTGTTTTAGTCATTATTGAATTTCTCTGAACTGAATTTGTCACTATATTAAATACAGTCTTCTTAAATAATTTTATATTATTTTATGCCACTAACCCCTTTTTGGCTCAAAGGGATTTACTTGCTCCGTACCTTAATTTAATTGTTACCACTCCTATTTTTATTACTGAAAAAACCTAGTAATCAAGAGGCAAAAAAGGAACTTTCAAGTTATTGTATTTCTAATTCAGAAATTAGAATATCTATTCTGAACAAATTTTGCTAGGTTTAAAAAGCTCTAGCATTAATATTGAATTTCAGTATCATTCAAAATGATGGGAAATAATGAGTTCCTGGTGGAATATCATTTCCATATTAAATGTCAAAGAAGTATGTTATTTGGTCTATCAAGGTCTATTTTAAAAATATATATACAGCATCTATGACATCATTTGTGGATTAACATATTAAACGATTGCCAAATATCTCATCTTTAAATGTATTCTGTTTCTTTCTTAAAAGATTATAGTTCTTTATTTTATCTTTGGACCTTTGAACATATTTAAAATATATTTTAAATAAATTTGATTATCTGTTATATATGTTCTTTATCATCTTTAGTTTCGAGCATTTTTTATTTCTAGTTATTGTAATTAATTTTAGATAGCTCACTTACCATTTATTTTTTCTGACCTCAATGAACATGATGTTAGAGTTTTTTTTTAACAGGAGTAGTTTTTGCATTTTAATGCTTCTTTTTTTGTAGTTTATTGGTTGGCCAGGAGTCAGACTTACTTTATTTAGGCAAACTTTGTTTCCTTACTGTTTTTAAATCTTTCCATAACATATTTTGAGTATTTATTATCAATTACTCCAATCTCTTTTAAAACTATAGGTATGTGCTACCCTCTTTGATACATACCAGACAGTGTAGCTACTTAAATTTAAATTAAGACTAACTAAATTTAAAAATTCAGTCTTCACATTAACCCCATTCAAGTGCTAATAACTACTGCATTAGACAGTGATGTGTAATTCTGTCATAGAAAGTTCTTTTGGACAGCACTATAGAGATGACTCGCTTTTGTGTTTCTGTACACATAAGTACAGATATTAACATCACATTTTATTTCTTCTTTCTTAAGAAAATGGAAATTTTTATAGTGCTAAGTCTTCTCAAATTCTTGAGAAATGTACTTCTTGTGATACATTGTAGTGTACAGCTGGTAACTTATGCTAGTGTTGAATATTTTTATATGAGTAGTTATACAAAAGTGATTTTATGGAGTCTGTTGATTTTTTTTTAATTTAAAGATAGTCTTCCAAAAAAATAAATAAATAAATAAAGATGGTCTTCCTCACAAGCCCTGTTTTGGCAGAATGCTCCCAACCTTTGGTCCATTGATTAACACATTTATAAAGTTAAGGTGTCCTAAATGTTGGTATCTTTTGCAGAATTTTGTCCTACCCCATTTTTATTTAAATAAAAAACCAATTCCTCTGGGAAAGGAGGATTTTACAAGCTATTTCAGAGCAGAATTGATTTCAGTGTATGTTAATGCAGACAATCTGCCCAGTGTTAAAATGTTAAGGAGGAAAAAAATACAAGCTGCCGTATTCATGTGATCACACCAAAATAGCAGCTTGTATTTATATTTTCAGCCTCCTTGAGGTGGACTGCAGGCACACATGAATGAGTGGATGTACTTGGTGTTGTGTTGTGATTTTATTTAATGCAGGCAAAGTACATGCTTGTGCATGCACGACCAGCCCTCACATATGCACTTGTTCACAGCCGAGAAAGTGAAAACTACAACACAAGCCGCTCTCTAAGGGTTGTCAGCAACCTGTGTGTGTGTATTTCTTAAATATTAAAGAGAGGAGAAAACAGATTTTGAGGAATATAAGAAATAGTTCTTCATTACAGTAGCCTATACTCCTTCCTTATCTCATATTTAATGTAAAAATGAAATAATTATAGCCGTGTATATGTGTGTATGTGCATACACATGTAAGGAGAGAGCACCAAACGTATACATCAGAAGAAAAAATTGCATAAGTATTTTAATACTAAATTTATTGATGCATCCTGAGATTAATACAAGTTACTTTTGGGTCTACTTTTGATCAAAGTTATGGTCATTAGCTCCAGACATTTAGTAGTGTGTTGAACTGTAGAAGTGTGTGTATTCATTTACTTAGCAGACTGTGTGTATGTGTTTAATGATTTTGTAGAAATGCCTATACAGCTCTTATTTTAAAGTATATGCCGTATTTCCCATTTGTTTCATATAAACATTCAAATTCTTAGCATACATTTATCTTAATGCATTAGCTTTTTAAAAAAAACCTTTGAGTGCCGGGGAGATAGCTCATTAGAATAAACACTTGCTTGGCAAGCACAGGGTCCTGGGTTCAATCCCCAATACCCTCCAAAAAATAAATAAAACTTTTTTAAAACCTTTGAATTTTTTCAGTATTTAAGTGAAATATGCATGTATTTGCTGCAGAACACAATTGTAGTATTCTGATTAGCACTCAGTGCTTCCACTCTGGAATTTGCAAGAAGTACATGAAAGGAGCAATTGTTACTGACTAGTACAATTTGGCTTTGAGATCTTATTTATTTTAAGTAACTGAGGGTTTTTTACTGCTATTTGTGGCCTGAGTCTCTATAATTAGGATTAGAAAGTTTGATGGGTGATAAAGTAAGATCCCATTCTAAAATTTTGCCATTTGCCAGAGCCTGTTTGTTAGTGGTACACATAATATGCAAGCATTCTTAGAATTGAATCTATATTGGTACTTCAGTGGTAAGGTTTAGTATTTCTTTTAAGTGTTTTCTTAATGTTTGAAATCTGTAAGATATACTTTATATTCACTGTTGTGACATGCTTTTGCACTTCACATATGCATTTATATGTTTGTTTGTTTTTTTTACTTTTATACTATCCCCTGATTTTTCACTTTTATACTTAGGGTAAAATCTTGTTTTGGTTTTGTTTTCCTTTTTCTTTTTAAGAAGAGAAGGCAATAAAATAGAGGGTTTTATTAGACAACTTGGAGCACTACAGAAGCAAAAGATGGTGATAATTACTGCCTCCTAAATTCTAGCCTAACCTTTTCCTACCATCCATCTTACCATCCCAGTTTTTCTGATAAATCTTTTCTGTTGTATTTTGAGTTTAAACCCCGTATTCCTTATTAGACTTTTGGAGATATGTCTGCTTCCATCTTGGGATGAATCATGTAATTTATCATCAAAATAGAGTGCTGTTTTCTTTTCTGTGAATTTAAAAAACAGGACTATTTATTTCACTTAGCAATACAGTCATTAGTTGCATCCATTATTTACAGAAACCTTGAATTTATCTTTTTTATAGCTGAGTAAATGTGTAAAATACCATACCATATCCAGTATGTAAAAATACCATATTTTTTTATCCACTCCTCAGTTGATGGGCATTTGGATTGTTTTCAAGATTTAGCTATGACAAATTGCACTGCTTAAACGTATGTGCACATGTGTTATTATGGTATGATGATTTTAGTTCTTTTGGAAAAACACCTAGGCGAGGAATAGCTGGCTTGAATGGGACCTCCAGTCCTAGCGTTTTAAGGAATCTCCATAGTGATTTCTGTAATGGTTGTACTAGCCTGCACTCCTTCCAACAATGGAAAAGGGTTCCTTTCTCCTTACAGCTTCTCCAGCATTTGTTGTTGGTTGACTTCTTGAATGATAGCCATTCTTTTTTGGCGTAAGATGGTATCTTAGTGTTGTTTTAATTTGTATCTCTTGAATGATCAGTGATTTTTTTTTCATATATTTATTAGCCATTTGTATCTCATTTGTGAAGTATATATTCATCTCAGATGCCCATTTTTTGATTGGGTCTGAATTTTGGAAGCCTGATTTATTTTAATTCTTTATATGTTCTATTTAGGAGTCTTTTCTCTGAAGGACACAGTCCACTATAATTTTCCCCCAATTCATGGGTTTTCTTATTACTCTTTTGGTGATTTCTTCTGAACTGTAAACATCATATTATCTCAATAGCGTGAGAACCTGAAAGACTAAATAAAATTTGAAAGGTACAATAGATTCTGAGAAAGGGAAAAAAAATTTTGATGGGAAGGAAAAACTGGCATGAACAAAATGATAAAAGAAAGAAGAGAAAAAGATAACATTTATGCATGCATGCAGGATAATTTGGATAATTGTACTGCCTATTTCTACTGATCTTTTGAAAGGAGCAATTAATGCTTAGGGCTCTTTTATTCTTTTTTTTTCTTTTTTTTTTTTTTTTTTTTTTTTTTTTTTTTTTTTTTTTTTTTTTTTTTTTTTTTTTTTTTTTTTTGTCTTTTTGAGACAGGGTCTCACTATGCAGTTCAGGCTGGCCTTAAGCTCATTTTGTAGCTCAGGCTGGTCTCAAACTCACAACAATCCTCCTGCCTCAGCCTCCTGAGTGCTGGGATTATAGGCATGCGCCACCACTCCCGGCAAAGGTTTTTATTCTTATTTTTTAAATTTCTTGTAATTTTTTTGCTGTTTTTTTTAAAACTAATTTAGCATATTTATATCTGGTAACATAAATGACTAATTTGAAGACAACATCACGAAATATAGCAACCATTGTTGAATTCCTATTGCTTTGTTCAGTGAAATTTTGTAGTGTTTCTATTGCTGTTTTTTATTAGTCTTTTGTATTCTTCAATAACTAAAATTAACAAATCAGGATTATTGTGATTTAGGAACTTAGCACTGAGATATCCCCTGAAAAGCTTCACGCTTCAGAGATGGAGCTTTGAAAGGTGATTGGATTTTGGTGGCACTGTGACTGATTTGCTTTTGAAAGGTGGGGTCAGGTGATAAGAGATGGGTCATAGGGCTGTGTCCTAGAAAGGTACATCTTCTACACCAGCTGCTCCTATGCTTCTCTGCTTCCCTTGCCTTCATGATGTGAACAGCTTTCCTCCACCCAGGCCTTTATTCTACGTTCCTTCTTCCTGGATCCGGATGACCGTAGAGTAAAATCCTGTGCTGAAATAAGCAACTCCTTCTGTAAGTTGTGTTATATATTATCAAACCTAACAAATTTGAGCACATTTCTGTTTATCATCTCTTTCCTTTGTTTTGCTATTCTTTCTACTATAAATAATAATATAAAGCAGAAACAATAGCATCTTTGACCCTCTGTATATTTGCTAGACTAAATGCCTAGTTTGTTAAAGACATTTTCTATTTTTTATGCAACCAAGGGCTACTACATTGATAGACTTTCTGCTATTATATATTGTGAAACATTCTCCTTCATTTTTTCTATACTATCTTCCCAATTTTCATTTAATCCCTTATTGGGAGCCTCTTCCTGCCCTGTCTTTACCTAATAGTCTCTTTCATACTCTTTAGTCCTTAACTGACACTCTTACAATTTCTTCTACCTAGGTCCTCTATACAGTTTAGCAATACATTTACATTACTACTTTTTAGCTTTTTTTTAATGTATTTGATATAAGGTCTCACTACACAGCTCAGACTAGTAGTAATCCTCCTGTTTTCACCCTCCCCAGCTTTGGGATTACAGGCATGTGCCACTATGCCTGGTTTTAAATAACCATTTTTTAATAGTATTTCAGTTTCATATTTCAAAAATCCATGAATTATTGCTGTATAAATAAATCAAAATTTAATAACTTAGAACTATATTCATTTATTATTTCATAGTTGCTACAAATCAATAGTGTAGAAGAAGGTGAACTGAGTTACTGGCATGATAGCATGAGTAAGGCTGAAGAAAATCCATACTGGTTTCTTTCTCATGTGGTTTTTCCCACAACCACCTCAGTGTCTTCCTGTAGAGAAAGTGATCCAAGAAAGGGGACAAGGAAGAACCTATCCCATTTTTACATCATAACCTCACAAAGAAGGTATGACCAAAAATTTACAGATGTAGGAAAAAAAAAAATCCACTGCGGCTTGCATATCCTTTCCTAGATCTGTCAGTGATCTTTTCTATTCTATCCAACTAAAAGGAAAATGTGTACAGGGGCCTGCCAGGTATGTGGTGAAGTAGATTTTGTGTTCATGTATATGTAATGTCCACTTTCATTCCATTTGTGACCGCAGTTAATTAAAGAGGAAGCTGGGAAATTAGATCCAACTAGATGCCCAGAAGAAAATGGAAAATAGTTTTAATTTAATAGAAAGAATGGTAAAATCATCCACACAGGAAGAAAAAGGACTCTACAGGCCTGTTTCTGTTCTATGTCCAAATTGTCTTGCACTTTTGGTTTAATTTTTTAGTTTTCTTTAATAAAACAATAATCCACAGTAAAATATTATAAAATATTTTATTGTTTCATAATATATGAAGAGTAGTCATCAGCTCATTTTAAATTTTAGATAAATGTTTCTTTTGACTTTCTGTTCTGGAAACACAGTCATAACATCATTTATTGTTTCTTCAAGTCCTTCTGTGTTTCTTTGTCCTAGTGCTTGATTATAAGCCCTCACCAAGGTCTTTATTTTTTCCTTTGGGACATCTTATTGAATACTTGTGCTTTCAGTAATTCATCTGGGTGCAATGCTTTGTCTGTTTTAATACTTTTAATTACCTAATTATATACTAAAATGCAGTGACAAAGCCTTTTATCATTTTACTTTTTTCTTAACCCTTTCCTTTCTTAGGAAATACTCTCTCTCTGTTGTCTTGAGAAATTCTTCCTCATTGATAGCCCAAAATTTGTCTAACTTAGGTTTATTGTCTGTATTTTGATAGACATTAGTTGAATGTCTTTCCATCTGTCCCATCAGACTCCTGGGTGCCAGGTTATTAGCAGCTCTAAAGTTGCCCTACATCTTTCGCTTCCTAGTTCATTTCCACATACTGCAGGCACATGAGGAAAAATCCTAAAGGCAAATATTATACAATAGTCAATTTGTTATAAACTGCCTTTTATAGCAGAAGTAGCAGTCATACTACAATTAATACATGTTAGTGTAATCAGTAACCACAAGTATCCATGAAACAAAAAAGAAAAGTGAATAAAAAATGTTTGAATCATGGTAAGTTGAATTTCAGACTGGAAGAAAATTTTTTATTAAAGTATTTTAGATATTCAGGAGATATAGGCAGCACTCACATGTGCTTGCGAGTAACACATAAAGAGAAGGCATGCATGTTATGTGTCTCGTAGTGGAAGTACAACACTTAACTGCTTTGGTTACATGTTTTGAACTGCCCCAAAGCTTTAAAAAAAAAGCTGTATTTTTTATTATTCTAAAACTTTGACAAGTTTCAAAAAGAATGGTTTATCTCTCTGCCACATGGGGTCAGTTGAGGCAGCTTGAAGAACAGGGGCTGGAATTATCTGCAGGCTACCTACTCAGATGTCTAGTTGTTGAGCTGGCTGTCAATTGAGCCCTTCTCTAGATCTCTGGTGCAAACATTCCACCTGACATTTCCGTATAGCTGCTTGAACTTCCTCAAAGCACAGGTGCTTTTTTGGAGAACTGATTTAGGAAGAAAACGAGATAAAACTTGTGTCACTGAATAACTTCTGCATTTAGTTTTTGACAGATAAGTCACTAAGCCTAGCACATATTCAAAAAGAGGGAAATTATTCTCCTGCCTTTTTATGGGCATTTATGAGTATATTCCCAAACCATCATACTTTACTTAACCTTTGATAAATCTTGCTGAAAATTTAAATCTGGCTACGTCTTGAGATCTAGTTACCAGTATATAGGAAATATAAATGCAGAGGGATGTGTTAAATAGCACAGTGGAGGGATGGTAAATAGAATTAATAATTTGCAAGTTTCTACAGGATTAAAATTTCTGATTTCTTTAAAATACATTTCAAGGGAAAAAAAAGAAGAACAATTTTACAGAGTAAAGAAATCTTAAAGGTGTATCATTGTATTAGTGGATATTGAGAAATATTAACCAACTGCAGGGCTGGTGAGATAGCTCAGTGGACTAAAGCACTTGCTTAGGCAAGCACAGTGACCATGGTTCTATCCCTGGCATCACATGATGTGCCACCCCTGTCCCCAGGGGACTGGCTGAGCCAGTCAGAGTCCGGGCATAGTGGTGTACACCTATAATCCTAGCTCTGGGAGGCTGAAAACAGGAAGATCACCACAAGTCTGAGCTGCATAGTGAGACCTTGTAACAACCAAATACATTTTTTTTTAAATTGCTGTGGACTGAGAGATACTTAATTTTTTTAAGACCATATTAAAATTTTTCAAAATTTATAAGTATTACAAGTTCACAATAGAGAAATATATATAGTATAATCTTTGGATTTCAGAAAGATGTATTATTGGCCTCCTGTACAGTGAAGAAAAACAAAGTAGTATTGATATTGTCAGTGTAACACTGTGATGTTAATATTGATAGTGAAGCTAGACATGGTGGTGCATGCATGTAATCTTGGCACTCTGGAGGCTGTGACAGGAAGGTCTTACGAGTTTAAGGTCAGCTGGTGCTAAGCAGTAAGTAAGGCTACCCTGCACTACTTAGCAAGACCCTGTCTTAACTCCTTCACCTCAACAAAAAAGGATTGGTAGTGAATTCTCAACACAAATGAAGCCAGCTGTGGCTATATCTTACAACAAAGCAATGGGTGGAGTGGAAACTAGGATGTCGCTCAAAACAACATTGGCCAATGGGGGTGTTGTACTGGATCTTTTTCCCAGGAATCTCTGCTTGGGGTTTACAAGTATGCTGCTCAGTTGGTCTTCATTTAGCAAATGTATCATCCATCGGTAACTAGTGAACTAACTGTTGAATGAGACATTTTACTTTTTGAAATAGGTACAACAAATCTATTCACAAGATTGTACGGTGTATTACTACAAGAGTGAAGATCTGGTGGTTGAGTTCCAGGATAAATCCCTAAAGTCAGGTGTAAGACGTCTTCTGATTCCACAGGGCCTATACTTTTATATCATTAGTGGAAGGTTTATTTGGCATGTATTGGTGAAAGTTACAGCAAGCACGAAAAGAAGCAAATTGTTCATCAATTTTCATGTATTGAGATGGAATATGAGTTACTTGACTATTTTATTTATTTATTTTATTTGGTACAGGGTCTCACTGCACAGCTCAGACTCATAGAGACCCTCCTGTCTCAGCCTCCCCAGTGCTGGGATTATAGGTGTATGCTACCATGCACAGTTTCAGTGGCCAGATGATTATGGGGCTGGCATGGCATTGTGGTGCTAGGGATCGAATCCAGGTTCTTGCACTTTCAGGCAGGTGTTTAGACTGCCAAGCTATCTCCCCAGCCTTGCTTGACAACTTAAAAACAAAGCTTTCAAAACATGAGTGAATACTAGCCAGACCATCTCATTTTCTTCTTTCTTTCGGGTCTTTTTTATAACCAAATATAGACAATTTTGAAGGATACCAAATCTCTCAAGTGTCATGATTGTTCCAAAAATCTCAATAGTACATCACTTCTCCTTATGGAAGATTCTAATAATTAGAATGATAAAGTCTTGCCATGAAGTTCAGAGAGTGAGATGTCATGATAAATGTATTTTTGTGTATTATTAACATTGGTGCATAAGGAAAATGTTACTTCTATTTCATTATTAGTGTATTCCACAACATCTTGTAGCATATTGTCTATTAGAAACAATTTGTAACATTAAGTTGCACTGCTGGCATTCCATCCAGTAGGTTTCAGCCCTGGAAGAAACTAGTAACATTTTCCAACTTAGTTCTAATCACTCTGTAGTATTTTGACTAGTCAAATATTTATATTACTGTTTTTAATCCTCATATAAATTAAGACCTTCATTCTGTACTTTTGTATCTCTCATATTTTCTCCATCTTTCCTTTGACAACTTTTTTCTTACATAATCCAAGTTATCATCGTGGCTGAGTTACCTGATGACCAACTTCAAGCTCCCTGCTAAATTGTAAAAGCGGATTTTCTTGTGGCATTCTACTGAATTGGGCTAAAAGAAAAAATCAAAATAAAACATTTAACAAATTATAAACACATGAAAATGTAACATGAGAGCATAAGGTGTGGGTAAAAACTCACCTATGGATAATCTGACACACATGCATACACCTTATTGTTCATCTACCAACTGGCTAAGCACAAACTGAGTCCTGGACTCCTCTAGTGCAGCTACTGAGAAGCACCGCTGGCTACCCTTTGGCTCAGTAAATCAGTAAATCTTTTCATTAATGACATGGGTGTCTGCCACCTAAAAAGAGGAACCAAGGGTAAATGAAGAAAGCTATCTTCATAAATTAAAAAAAAAAACAAAAAACTATATTCTATAAGAAACTGTAGAGAACACAATGAATTGAAAGGTATTCTGTGTTTATGGATTGTACAACTTAACCAGCCTACACAGTACCACATGCAGCACTGGCCCCACCCCCAGACACACAGTCTAGGCGTGGTGGCTCATGTCTGTAATCCCAAAGCCAGTGCTGGGAAGGCTGAAAACAGGAGGCTCACTACAAGTCCAAGTTGTGTAGTGAGACCCTATACCAAACAAATTTTTAAAAATAAAATAAAAATAATCAGCCTATCCAAAGCAAACTATAGATCCAATGTAATCTGTATCAGATCTCTCCTCCAGTCCAAAAATTTACATGGGACCACAAAGTAACCCAAACAGCCACAGCAATCAGAGACAGAAAGAATATAGTTGGAGGCATCAAATTAGTTGCTTTCAAACTAAACATCAAAGCAGGATGACACTGGAATAAAAACATACATCATCCAATGCAAGGGAACAAAAAACATAAATGAACACATTTATGATCAACTGATTTTTTAAAAAATGCCACAATATACAAAGACTGATTGAAAGATATGGTTTGTGTTTAAATTTTCAAAATTTTTATCACAGTAAAAGACACACTGACATGAATCCCCTGCAGTTGCTCTCCCTCACGTCAAACACACTTATCCCATTGTTCTTGCCACTTTTTGTTCTAGAAGTCCTCTTTCATATCTTCATGAGATATGATTTTAAAAAAAAAATCAATGAATGCTGCTGCCAAGTGCCATCCAGGGGAAAGGCAGGCTTATAAAAACATTGTAGTGTGTTCTGGTATACTGTGTATTTTCAAGCTGTTCTCCAAAGTCAAAATGTCTATGAAACATAAATGTTTCAAATAGATTCAGGATATTGAGGCAGCCATGACAGCACAACTAAAGCTGTCAGAAAGAAAGGATTTCTGAACTGCTTGAGGAAGTGGAAAGTAGCAAAAATGAAGAGATAAAAGTGAGAAGAATTTGAGGGAGATTGATAGCAGTGTGTCTTTTACTGCAATAAATTTTAAAAATTTTATACACAACCTGTGTTTTGATTATATCTTGTACACTGGGCAGCAATAAATGATGCTGGAAAAAATAGGTATCTACATGTCAAAAAAAATGTAAGTGAACCCCTACCTTATGCTATTTATAAAATTACCTCGATTGATTAAATTTAACTTTAAAACCTCAAACCATAAAGCTAGTAGAAGGAAAGAAAAGAAAAACTACACTGGTGTGAGCAATGATTTTTTTTTTATATTTAATCTCTGAAGCACAGACCACAGAAGCAAAAAGAAAATAAGGAGATTACATTAAAATCAGAAGCTCCTAGATCTTGATATTGTGGACATTCCTTCTGGAAGCATGACACAGGAAGATCTGAAGTCAAGTCTGGCCTGAACAAGGTTAGGCTTTGTCTAAAACAACAACAACAACAAAAAAACGCCTTTTCAGGGGATAGTTTTAGGAGTGTACACTTAGTATGTGCAAGGTTCTGGGTTAATTCTCAGCATCAAATAAATAAAATCCTTCTACATAGCAAAAGAAACAGGAATATAGAGACAACCTGCAGAATGAGAAATATTTGCAAGCCACACATCTGATAAGGTATTAATATTCAAAATGAACTCTTGGCACTGGCACGTCAGCTCAGCGGACTAAGCTTCTGCTTAGGCAAGCACAGGGACTGGGTACAGTCCCCAGCATTCCATGCTATGCCAGCCCCAGAACCACAGGTATGCCGTGCCGGCCACAGAAACAAGGCTTGGTGGTGCAAGCCTGTAATCCCACTTCTGGGGAGCTGAGCCAGGAGGATCACTAGGAGTCCAAGCAATGCAGTGAAACCTTGTTAGTGAGATTGTAGGAAGAAAGAAACACTTGAACACTGCTAATAAAAAATTCAAATGTAATACCATTCAGCCTTTTATAAGTAGGAAGAAATTCCACCATTCACAGCAACATGAATGAAATTAGTAAACATTATGCTAACTGATAAAGCAAAACAAAAAACCGAATATTTGAATTTCTCACTTATCTGTGGAAACTAAAGCAACAGAACTCATAAAGCCAGCCTGTAGGGCAGTGGTCAACACAGGCAGGTACAAGGAATGGGCATATCCATCAAGGGGTCTAAATCCTCAGATACAAGGAATAAGTTTGATTTATTTTTAGATCTGTTACACAGTATAGTGAATAAAGCTAATAATTTGAGTACCTTATATTGTAACACAGAGTTAATTGAAAACATTTCATCATAAAAAATACAAATTTTGAGTTGATAAGTTAGTTGTTAATCATTCCCTATTAACATCATGTCACTTTGTATCATATATATATATATGTATATACATATATATATAGTCAACATACAATTAAAAAGTAGAATACTTACGATTTTAAGGACAATTATATTACAATATTTTCAAATCTATACAAAATATTATCAGATATTCCTATAAATGTTATAGTGTGTATTGCATATCTAAAAGTTAACTCTGAAAATCTAACTATAGTACCATTATAACACTATTGCTAATAAAAATAATCTGGTTATTTATTTATTTTTTGTGCAACCAGGGATTGAACTCAGGCCCTTGTGTTTGCCAGGGAAGCACTTATTCCACTGAGCCATCTCCCTGGCCCCTCCAGTATTTAATTCAGTCAATACTTAAACTTCCATGGTTTTTCTAAAAATTTTAATATAAGTTATTGTTATAGTTTGTGTTTAGTTGTCCCCGAAAGCCTCATGAAGTCAAAGGGCGGCTTCTATGGTTTGTAATTATTGATCCAATGCTGGTATTATGGGTATGAGTGCCCTGGGATAGCTACTCTGCATTACAGTGTGAGAAGAGGAAAGAGGCTAGCTCGCTGCCTGAGCTGCTGCCACTCCCTTTGCTCCCTGCTCTTTGCTGCCATCATGAATGAATGCTCTTTGCCCTGTGCCACTCAGCCTTGGAGCATGGACTGAAGCCTCTAGTAACTGAGCTAAGTAAACCTTTCCATCTCTAATTTTAGTGTTGGGTGTCTGTCCCAGCAATGAGAGAAGAGTAATTAAGACAGGTATTAAAAATCTAAGAAATGTGTCTCAGCCCATTGCACTTTGTTACTGTTTCTCATTATCCACTAGTACAATGATATGCCTTTATGATTCCTTTTTCTTGAAATGCATTTTTAAAGAAATCATATTTTTAGCATTGTAGAAACAGTTATCAATAGTTTCATAATTCACAAAGATAATAAGTACAGAATATCAGAGAATTTTTTAGAGGATTAGTACTAAAATTAATAAATGATTAATTACAACAGAGGAAGAGCAATAAGTATCTGCCCAAAGGACCCTGTAAAAGAATTTTGGAAAAGACCAGTGAAAAGATAGTTGAAACATGACAAGATCCTTCTAACAAAACAAAAAGACCAGCAAGATGTCAAATATGTCTACCAAAGAAAACAGGAAAATACACACACATGTGCTAACAGTGTAAACAATACTTGTGTGTGGAGCATGTTGTCTGCATGTAAGAAAACTGCCCTATGTGTGATAATTACAGATTATTTTTGCAGTACAGTTATATCAATATTTTCCCTGTAGTTCATATAGGAATTTGTTTTTATTTTCTAGATTTATAAGAAAACAGTTCATGATGAAATGTTTGTTTATTCTACACACTCACTATATATTTGGTATTTTATTTCATTGATATTTTATTCAAAGTACACATTGTATAACAACCTCCTCACAAAACAGAAGGACTGGGGCCGGGGATATGGCTCAGAGGAATAAGCACTTCCCTGGCAAGCACAAGGGCCTGAGTTCAATCCCTGGTTCCACCAAAAAAAAAAAAAAAAACAGGAGGACTAGAGCGATGACCACTATGTTCTGCCAAAAACTCATAAAATTTAAATAATACATCAATAGAAATACTCCTGAAAAATAAGTGTGGGTGTTATACACCCACTGCACACTTACCATGATATCTCACATTTATTTCTAACATTTTTGACTGATGAAAATGTGTTTTTTTTCTTCTTCAAAATGTATGTTATTACCATAGAGAAGCACTATGGGTTTTTGGTAATTCATACTATTGTGTAGAGTACTGTATTTCTTCAGTTATACCACATATCTGAGTAACTACTGATCAATAGAGTTAAATCTAAAATAACCTACTTGATTTTCCATCAAGTAAGTCTTAGACTTCTGGGGAAGGGGCTGTATGTGACATCATGGAGTATTTCCTTTGCTCCATGTCATCATGGAGTATGTCCTTTGTCCTCTCTGTTCTGAGTAATATTGTCACTTCACAGTCCCATTTTCATTTTCTTCCAAGTGCAAAAATAACTTTTCTTGACTCATTTTGGATTAAGACAAAATTCATTTTGAGTCCAAAGTTGTGTGATTTTTTTTTCCTTTTATTTTCTGTTGAATACCTTGGTTTGAACAAAATATGAGCTAGATTGTTTTCTGATTTTTTTTCTTTACTCTGTATTTTTTGAATATTTAAATTTTTTAAATTATTTTTGTAATGAAATTTTCAAATATGGTTGATTTTTCAAAACCTCATCAATTGCTAAACCACGTTGGATCAGTACAGTAGTCTGTCATTTTTATTATTGTTTCAAAAAAATAGTTGTTGAGCCAAGGAGATAGCTCAGTGGCATAGATAGCTCAGTGGCATAAGCTCCTACCTGGCAAGTGCAAAGTCATAGGTTTGATCCCGGTACCACAAAATAAATAAGTAAATAAGCAAGCAAGCAAATAAAACAGTTATTCAATACTGTTCAGTATCTTCCTCCCTTACTTATTTGATACTATGGAGTCTTTATCAGAATTTAAAACAAGTCATTATTTTCTTTAAAACAGTATCATGCCAGGGTTCAATCCATTGAGTACCATGCTGGCCCTGCCCCCAGGGAACACTGAGTTGGTGACTG
Organism: Ctenomys sociabilis; assembly: GCA_004027165.1. NCBI lineage: Eukaryota > Metazoa > Chordata > Mammalia > Rodentia > Ctenomyidae > Ctenomys > Ctenomys sociabilis. The sequence goes on along the minus strand of PVKA01001916.1, from coordinate 59,841 downwards.
AGACTGGGCATGGTGATGCTTGCTGTAATCCCAGCACCTGGGAGGCTGAAAACAGGAGAATCATTAGGAGTCCAATCAGTATATTGAGACCCTGTAATAAATATAATCCATCAATCAATAAATGGAATATCATGAAATTTCATAAATTGACACTTTATTATAGATTTGTGTTCTTGCATGGATATATCTGCCTCATTTTCTGTTGATTTTTTGCTAAAACTGAGCAACTTAAATTATCTTTAATTCTTATAGATCTCTATTTTTAATTTTACAAATTTAGTTTTAGTGTACATTTAAATGAAAATATCAATCAGTATTTAATATATTTTACATTTTTAGTACTTTGTTGTTAAACTCTTCCCATTTAGTTCATGGACATTTTTTCCCCAGGTATCAGTAGCAAAACTTTCTGTTATGATTCATTCTTATTCCAAAGGCTAAATTGTATATTTTTGTAAGTTTATATGAAACTTTTCAAATGTAATTGTATGCCAGGTGATCCGAATCTTAAAAGGTGAGCCTTACTTACATTTACATTTATTTACATACATTTACGTTATATAATGAGGAAGGGGGAGAAATTTCATTTCTCAAAAATATTACTATACTATTATTTTAATAGCTGTTACCCCTCCTCCGAGTTTCTAACAACTTATCAAACATTTATGTGTCCTGATTGTTTTGATTTGGCATATTTGACTCTGAAGCTTTAACAAATTTCTTTTATTCCAAATAAATCATTTTAATGTATTTATGTATATCTTTCCTGTTTTCGTCCATTCAAAATCTTTGTGGAACTTTTTTGACTTCTGTGATGTATTAGGGAGAAGACTACCTAGAGCATACTCTAGTATACCTATGTATACTATAAATCACCTTCAAGTTAATTTTGCCTTTTGCAGAGTCACTTGTACACTTCTACAAGAACTTGCATGACTGGGTAGGGAGTGCCTGGATGGTCATTGCATTAAGGTTGATACCAAGATTTGGAGTCTTCTTGCTCACGTCCTTAGATTATTTACTGAGTTTCCAAAGTGGCTTCCTTTGGGAGGATGTTAGAAATTCTGCATCTGGGGACAGTTACACATGAAAGTGAATTTCAAACAAAAGTTACATGAACAAATGAAAATGAAATGGAACTTGATTTGTTTTAAAAATTAGTTTTGGAAAAGATGTTCATCATCAGTCTCAGGCATGATTCACTCAGAAACCTAGCCTTGAATAGAAAAGTTAAGACACTCATACAGAGCCAGCAGGACTAAATAAAGCATAAAGCACCCAAGATTTCTAGAAACAGAAGGTAGGAAGCCATTAAAATAGGAAGTAGGGCATTATTCCTTTCTAAAGGACTCCATTGAGGAATATTTTTTCTGTTTCAGTAATACCATTGACTTCATGCTCTAGGTAGTCTTCTCCCTTTTCTCATATTTTTCTCTTGTTTTTAGTTCTGGAGCCCCAGTTTACCTTTTCATTACATGTTATTCAGTGCTTAATAGTAACTTCTATTCCTTAGCATCTACTGCTTTTCAGATAATGTTCTTGGTGTTTTCATGTGATTTAATCTTGGTCACAAAAATCAATACCATCATCCCTATTTAATAGATGAAGCAGTTTATAGTCTCTTGCTCAAGGTTACCTAGCTGATATAATGCAGCATGAACTTGAACGCAGATTTGTCCCCTGAGATTTGTCAATTTTTCACTTTCCTTCATTTTATTGTGTGTCTTTTCTATTAACTTTCCACTTTCAGAGTTCTACGTAGAACCGTAGATTCTTGTCTATCACCTTCCTGTTAAAAAATTTATAAACACTGAATTGTTTCTTTGGTTGAAATTCAGCATTGAGAGCTCTTCACACATTTGCTCTGTCTTTTCTTCTGCCACACTTAGACCCAACAGGCAGTACTTTATGGAATTCTCTTTTCCTTCTGATTATTAATCACTCTTCATTTCAGTTGCAATCTTCAGTCCTTTGTGCCTTCATAGCTTTCCTTCTGACTTACTTAGCTTTCCCACTTATATTTTATGTTTCTCCTCTTTCCAGAGTTCTTTTTTCAAATCTTTTGTCCTACCAAAACTGTTCGCTCTTAAACAACAGGCCTTGTATAGTATCCCTAGTGTATTATGTCATTATATGTATTGCGTCATTATACTTCATGAGTACTTATAGTTTTATGTTCTTCATATTCTTTTTTTTGCACAACCTCTGCCCTTTTTTGGTTACATATGTACCCCAGAGCATTTATAAAATCATAGAATTTTTTATTTAGAGAACGTTAAACAATGCTTATTAAGTTTTCTTCTATTTGAGGTTCTTGTAGCTTAATCTAAAGAAACTGACTATGTCATGTATAATCTAAATCAAGACTATTTTCATTAAAAAATTGGCAATGATTTCTTGAAAAAGTTGGCATATTTGCAAAATCATATTCTGTTCTTTATTGATTTTATTGAGAAAATGCAGTGAGACAGTTTCAAAACAGATTGGTAAGAGAGGTACAGCAATTAATACATTGCATGTTGTTGTCTTTGTAATGGTTATTTATAGCACAAGATTCAGACATGATATCCTGTCCAAACACTATTAGTATAAATCTTCTTACTGCATTAAGAGAAAGTAGCTATATATCTATCCTATTTTGTATATACAGGTACAGAATTGTTCTTCATTTATATCTTCTTTTTTTGTTTAGTTTTGTCAGAGATGTGTATTCCATTGCCATAAAAATATTGTAGGTGCATGAATTCAGCAAAATATTCCAATATAGTCCAGTAGTCCACAATAGTAATGGGTTATCCACAGGACTGGCAGTGTCCGAATCTGTTGACTTGAGCCTTCCTCAGCTCAGCATATTAACATGGCTTCACTTTTCATACCTCATTTCTACACTTTTCTGCTGGATGGTTAAGACCAAGGTAAAGCAAGACCGATACAACAAGAAATGTAACTTTTGTATCTGCCAAGGTCAGGGAGTCCCCTCAGGACTTAACCTGAAACCCTGTCCTGCAGTTTGTAGATCCTTTGTCAGTGTCAGCCATGTGGATGAAAAAAAAACTTTTTTCTATTTTTTTAAATAAAAACGAAAGCTCTCCCAAAGTAAGTAGACTATAATTCATTTTTTAAACTGCTGTATTCACATGTGCAGAGACTTTTTTACTTTTTGTAAAAAAATTGCATTGAAGGATATCATTTTTCTCTAGAATACAATATATCCTGATGTCTCTCATTTTTAAAAACCCACTGTTGGTATGTTACATGGCAAATATAAAAGTGTAAAACCCAAAGCAGCCATTGGTAGATCCTAGAGATGTTTGAGGGTGATTCTTGAAACTGTTCTAGTCAGTTTCAACTGTGTATTTTCTCTTTTTAGGTTTCCTGAAATGCAGTTTTTCCAACAGGAAAATGTGAGAAAAATTCTTACAGATGTTCTTTTCTGTTATGCTCGAGAAAATGAGCAGTTACTTTATAAACAGGTAATGAAAATATCTTACAGGTAAAATACATGGGCTTAAATTTTTCTCTACAGCTAGATAAATGATAAAGCAATAATGCAACCTTTATTGTGTCCAGAGTTGTATCATAATACTAAAGGTATCCAAATGCTGCTTTTTAGCTGTGTGGTTAGAATAGTAACCTTACTGAAGCTCATACTCTTCTTCCTTATTATGTCCTCTACATCCTGTTCAGTCTTTTTCAACTTGTAGAAATTGCTTTATAGGTAGTATCTTTGAAACCAATCTAATAATAAACTTTTCAGACTTGCATATTTAAATATTATTTCTGAGTACAGCATTTATAAGTATGTAACAGCATGTAAATATAACTAAGTACTCTTTATAACTTACTAGTATTCAGAGTTTCTTCTTTTTTTTTTTTTCCTGAGCATGTAACACCAGCAATGCAGGATAATCTTTAACCTGGGCATTTTTATAAGACTTTTTGAAAAAAATTAAAGAAGGCTAGGGTTTATAGCTTAGAGATAGAACACTACTGAATTCCATCCATACTGTCACAAATAATTTTTTAAACTAAGTGAACATATTTTGAAAATTACTTCTTACTTTTATTATTTGATTTACCTCATTACCAAAGGAAAAAAAAATGTTGAATTCCTCTGGGCTTTTGAATTGTAAGTTGTTTAGTATATAAGGATATATCTAGGTGTTCTATGAAAGTTTTTGTTTCCATAAAGAGGTATATATTTTAATTATTTTTATTTCCTGATTGTATATTAAATACAAACCAAATTCATCAGTCTAAAAAAATCAGAAGTTTTATTGATGAGCACTGAAATTTTAACAGAAAATACTTATGGTAAAAAGTAATACATTTAATTTGACATAAGCTTTATAAGTGTAAAAAATGGTAAACCAAGTCAGACTGCAATTATATTAAATAATATATTTGTTATTATATATGTAAAATAACTAATAAAAATAATTGCATCTTTTTAAATATTAGTAGCATATCTTCATATTAACTGCATAATGACAATAGCTCTTTCAACTTAGAAATGGAAAAACAATATGACTCCTAATGAGAAAGTATAAAATTCTGCAGATAAACCTGACTACAAACATATGAAAGGTATCTGAAGAACATTTTAAATGTTGTCAAAGGATATAAAGCAAGAATTGAATAAATACAAAAATAATAATGTGACTTTAGTACCAATATAGCTCCTCTTCAAATAAATATAGAAGTGTATTGATCTACTACTAACATTTGTTTTAGAAAAACTCGACAGTTACTTTAAATTTACTACCTACGAAGTATTAAAATTATTTCTTCCTACTGAAACATTCATAATCTCCCTGTGGCTTATTTCACTTAACACCATGACCCCCAGTCCCCTCTATTTTTTATGACTGAGAGGTTTCCATTTTCTACATATATCACATTTTCTTTTATACATTCATCTGTTGGTAGACACTTAGGCTGTTTCCATTTCTTGGTATTGTGAATATGTAACAGTGAACATGGGATTGCATATCTCTCACCAGCATACTGAGTTGATTTCGTTCAGATATATAACCAGAACTAGGATTGGTGCATTGTGTGGTAGATCTATTTGTAATTTTTAGAGGATTTTCCATGTAGTTCTTAATAATGGCTTTACTAACTTATGTCCCTTCAATAGCATGTAAAATTCCCTTTCTTTACATCCTCCCCAAAATTTGTGTAAAACTTTTATAGAAAGTCTATGATCCAGGATTGAGAGGGTTTGTTTTGGTTTGGTTTTTCTTTGTTATATTTTTTTAGGATGCATGCTTAACGTGTGCAACATCCTGGACATGAGCTCAATCAGGGGAAACAGTAAAAGAAATTTCTGAGATCAAAATATTCTAGCTTTATTATGAGAAGTGATCAGTGGAAAAATCTAGGAACAGGTCCAGTTACAGATAAGATCTTAATAATATGATATAGAGAAGATGTTTACTAACTAAGACTGATTTTGCAAAGTATACCAGCATTGGAGAATAAATTTCAGATGGACTAGTATCACTGTGAAAACTAAAGGTATATAAAAATAGTAGAAAAAAAGATTTAGGAAGACATTCACATACTCTCGAGTTAGAAAATGCCCTTGCATACAAAATAAGCTATGTGAAAAACATACAAATCAAAAGACCAAAAACAAATGAAAAAGAAGATTGGGTGGGGAAAATCTTGTCTGGGAGTAAATGGTTCCACATCATTAGTTTTTTAGTAGCTCGGAATATTTATTGTTGTGTTGGCTCAGGTTCTTCTATCTGTGTCTATCTACTCCTCTTCCCTGCTACTTCTTACAAGTATTTGAAAATTCCCCCCGGGAAAATAACAATGATAGGAAGTTAATCAGGATCATTTTCCAAGTTAGAAATTATTTTGTATTTTTCTTTAGAGGGGAAAGAAAAGTAGATCAAGGAAGTCAAATAACAGAAACAAGCTCTTATGGAAAAGGAAAAAATGACATCACACTGACATTTTGAAGTATGTGAGCCACCATATTTTTATGTGAGAGATTAGCCAGGAATATGGAAGATCCTTTTTGGTAATTTAGATGAAACCTATCAAATGAGACAGTGTGATCTGCTTACTACTAGATTTCACTTAAAAAGACTTAATTACTCCCTATATGTTTAAAATCCTATAGATTCTTTACAAAGAAATATTAAATACCATGTTGTAGAAAGCCTGAATATTTAGCCATATTAAATTTGAGAAAAACCTTGAGTTTCATCACAAGCTGTTAAAGCTATTATTTTGTACTAGGTGACACCCCGTTTAACATCGACCATATTGTTAATAGTTATGGGATTTTATTGAATTAATGAGACTGTTATCATGTAGTACAATGTCTTGCTGAGTTAATTGAAACTGCAGAGATTATATAAATGGTATTAATGAACTTTGACTGCCTGATGCCTCAGCTTTAATAAAGACTGCTTGGTGGGCTAAATGAGCACAGTCAGATAAAAGAACAGGTTCAATTTTGTGAGCCTACAGGCTGTTGAAAACTTTGTTACCTTTATTTTCAACTGGCATGAGTTTGAGTGCCGTGACTACTAAGAAGCTAGCAAGGATGAAGGATTTCACCAACTGGAAATGCTACAATATAGACAGAAGCAAAATAATACATTTGGGAAACAAACATGTATACTGAAAATATATATTTTTGGTTCTGTCAAATGTATAGGCTGTTAAACTCATGAATATATTTTCTGATCTCTCTCTTCTTTTAAAGGTATTTATATACTTGCTACTTGTAATTTTTGGTTTTTCCAGAGCTGAGTAAGTCAAGCTCCTACAGAAACTAGACAAATACTGTATCAGTCAACTATATACCAAGTTCATTGTAATTAATTATTAATTAGATCTTACTTGTGTAGAATTCTGAGCAAAAACAAATTTAGGGCTGTTTCAGTCCGTTAAAAGTGTCAAGAAAGTTCTCTTTTAAGTGAAACACAAAACTGAAATTATGAAACATTGTTTTAACAGTGCTTGGAGGGATCTTAATTTTTTCTACAAAAGTATCCTCTATGGACTTGAAATATGATTTGTTATTCTTTTGTCATGTAATATTTCAACCTTTTTAATGTATCTGTGCATTAAATGGTAGATATTTCATTGACTCAGTCAATAGTATAATGAAATCCTTTTTTTGTGGTAGGCCAATTGTAAAATTTTGGTTCATGTATGTAATTGTCCCTCAGTATCCTTGAAGGAACCATTCCAGGATCCCCATGTATATTAAAGTATATGGTTGTTCAACACCTTGACATAAAATTACATATTATTTATATACAACCTATGCACATCTTCCTATATACTTTAAATAATATTTATACTGCTTATTGTGCCCAATACAATATAAATGCTTTATACATAGTTGTTAAGTTGTATTATTTAGGACTAATGACAAAGAAAATCTATATTTTTAGTATTTTAATATATACAATCTATATTTTTAATATTTTAATATATATTATTTATTCTTCTGACATTGTTAATATGGCTGAATATGGTCAAATTCATCAATTCAGAACCCATAGATATAGAGTTGGTATGCTCCCCTCAACCCCCTGTGTGTGTGTGTGTGTGTATACACACACACACACACACACATATATATATATCACTTATGCTTCTTAGTTGTATAATCACTTCTGCTCTGGTTTTATCATTGTATATCTTCCTATCTAAACTGCAAGCTCCATCAAAGTTTGGAACCAACCTATCTCATTCGTTTTTGTGTCCACAGCATATATTAGTATCCAGTAATACTTTCAGTGATACTTGAATAAATGGAATATCTAGAAAGTGTAGTGTTGTAGAAACTATAGGGAAGAGGACACTTAAAGAAGGCAAAAAGATGCACTTCAGTAAGAACTATTCCTTGTTAAAGCAGCTATCAAACAAAGGGAGGAAAAACCACCTCAAAATCCCAGCACTCTGGGAGGCCAAGGGAAGAGAAATGAAAGTTCATACTGGGCAATTTAGCAAGATCTTGTCTCAAAAATAATAGAAGGTTGGGGTGTAAGTTAGTGTGAAAGCCCTGGGATCAGTCCCAGATAGATCAATTGATTAATCGATTGATAGATAGATAGAATATAAATGTTTTCTAGGGTCGAGTGTTTATAATAGTACAGTTCTTTTAAAGATATATAAGCCAGTGGAATGCTAATAAAATCCTAGAAATTAAGGGCCAGTACTCACTTACTATTAAAGATGACTTTCAGAACTTTTGAAGAAAAATGGGCTGTTCAATTCATATTGAATAGATTGTATTTTTTGAAGATAGATGATTGTTCAGTAAATTAGCTATTTGGGGGGGCAGTGTATATTCTTCATGGCAAAAATTAAAAGTCCAGTGAAGTAAAGGTACCTGAACAAGAAACTTATATTCCTATATTATTATATCAATAAGAGAAATCTTTTTGAGTTAGGATAGCAGAAGGAAGGAAGGAAGAAGAAAAAGGAGGGAAATTGCACTGATTATTCAAGTATAGGACTTCAGAAAGATTTATCAGAATTAAGTCATAAATAACAGATAAAAATACTTATAACAAATATGACAAAGTGTTAGTGTATCTAATTCAGAAAGCTGTTGAAAATTACTAGGGAAAATGAAATACTGCATTAGGATGAAATGGGCAACTCCTAAAATAAAAACTCCCAATAAAATTTTTGAGTTCAATCTCAATAACACATAATTCATAATAGTTTATGAATTTAATAAGATTGTTATTAAAAATACTATGAACACAGATCAGGATGTGTGAGATAGTGATTTTATATAATTGAGTGAATTCTTTCTAATAAGTAACCTCATGGTACACATCTAAAGTGCCAAGTGTGGGAAGTGGGAGACTGAGGTTCACCGATGTTCTTTCCCCAGAGTCTCTGTATAAGGCTTTGTGCTAAGGAATCCAAAGAGACTCCATGAAGAAATATGTTAAGAATTTTTGTTGGTGGTCCTTTTTTTGTTTTTTGTTTTCTAGTACTAGAGATTTGAGCCCAAGGCTTCACGTATGCTAGGCAAGTACTTGACCACCAAATTACATTTCAGCCATGCTTATTTTATTTTGAGATGGGGTGTTGCTAAGATGTCAGAATTGCTTAAACTCACTAACCTCCTGCCTCAGCTTAGAATTTAAAGATTTTCTCTCATTTGGTTTTTGCCAGCCTTCCTGCCTTCTTGATTCTTCCTTTGTTTTTCCCTTCCTCTCCTTTTCTACATTAAGTAACTATTACCATGATGTTGAAGTTATGGTGTTTTCCTTTTAGAATAACTTGAGTTTTTTGGCAAGAAAATAAACCTCTTTTAATAATTTGAAAAATACATCACACTTGATTTCCTAAGACTAGCATAGTATTACGACATTGCATAAAGTATTACAAAGTTTGTCCTGTTGTAGAAGCCTTTGCTAATCTACCCACAAGAGAGTTCTCTGTTTTTTGTTCCCATACTTATTTTTATATTTTCTCAGAAGATATTTTCTTTTCTTTTTTATGAAAGAATATCCTTAATTACTAAGCAAAAGGAAAGTGGTAATTTGTTCCCATGAAAAGGCAGCAGAAATATAATCTATGTTTACTTGATAAAATGTGGTGTTCAAAAGGAAAAATAATCTAAATTTATAAGGCTGTTCACTGTTGTTTAAGTCCTTGTGTCCCTACAAAATGAGTAAATAATAGATTTTTGGCAGTAATTTTTAAAGATAGGTTAGTAACATACTTTTTTATTTCTGTGCATAATTGTATAATATACATTTGAACCCCAATATAAGGAATTTTATTATGCTTCATAAATTTTATTTATGCTTATTAGATATATTGAAAGCTAACCTATAATTGAAGGAGGGAGGAAAAATGAGTTCTATGATTAAACATGTTGCAAATTCCATTTGAAAAACTTTGGGTTTTATCACTGTATTATCCAGCATTCCTAGCTGGCTGACTTTAGCTCTTCCTAAATCTACAGACACCCTAATTGGAGCCATTACATAATGAAAACATTGGATGTAATTTCTTGAGGTCTACAGTTCTTCATTGCCCTTCTCAGTGCAGATCCTACACTGTAGCTCATGATTATAATTTGCATAAATGAGATTCATATTTATGAGTACAGATCTTGAGCAACTGACAGGTGCAAGGTTGTGTGCCATGCCAATTTATTGTTTGTCATGTTATTTAAAAAAGAGCTTCTCTCCAGATTTTAAAGAAGAATATGTGCTGTGGTTGAATTGGAATCAAATTCTAAAAGGAAAATTTCATTTTTATAGTTTTGTGTGTAATGTGGAATCTTGGTGGGAGGAATCCATTTTTAAAAAGCATTTTAAGGGCCTGGGGAGATGGCTTAGTAGAATAAACGCTTGCCTGGCAAGTGTAAGGGCCTGAGTTCAATCCCCGATTCTATCAAAAATAATAAGCATTTTAAAGTAACCTACATTGTCCATTAGTAGATTCTCAGTATCTTTTCCTTTCATTTCTCTTTCCACCAAAAATAATAAAAAGCATTTTAGGTTAATCTATATTGTCCATTAGTAGATTCTCGGTATCTTTCATTTCTCTTGATATTGTGTTTCAGGGAATGCATGAGCTGTTAGCACCTATAGTCTTCATACTTCATTGTGACCATCAAGCTTTCCTACATGCCAGTGAGTCTGCACAGCCCAGGCAAGTGTTGATGAGTTCCATCTTTTTTTTTTTTCAGACCTAAAAGTGCTGGGGTTTTTTTCAATCTTAGTTGTTTTTTTTTAATTAAAGGTGTTTTAAAAGTTCTAAACATGTGGTTTTTTTTTCACTGACTCTTTGTTAATTCCACTTGGTAATTCTAATACGAGTTTAGCTGTGGGGCAACCTTTGAATCATATATCTAAAAATCTTAGGTCTTGTCAAAGAAAAACATATATAATAGGTAAAGGAAAGAATATGTTTGCTATAATACCAAAAGTGATAGTTATTAATAATACTTTATATTGTATATTATCCTTTAGTCTCTTACTGTTCATTATAAACAGAATTGAGAACTTTGAGATCATTTCTCCCTCTCAGCTTTGATTCTGCTTAATTCATCAATAAAGAATGTTACAAAGAACTTCAGTCTATAAATTAAATGATTTCTCATGTTATTACACAAATCCATTTATACTTTCCTGAAAATGACTTCTATGATTGCATTTAACTACTGGCAGATAGCATCTCACATGTCTAACTATATAGTATTTTTAATATTACACTGCCTTTTTGATGAACATGTATACAGGCCTGTACGAAAGTTTTAAGTTTTTCTCATTTTATTGGCTTTATTCGATCCTAACAGGAGTACTTGTATCAAAATTGGCATCACTTCAGTTATTCTAAATAATAAAGTTGGATCACGATTTTGTGCTAGTTTTATTTTTAAATGCAAGTACATGCAGAATATACTTGAAAGGAAAGTATAAATGAACAGTTTTAAAATGAGTGAGACAAATAGTGTTTGTACATAGAGTATCATGTATGTACCTTGTACAAGAAAAAGCCACTACGAAAACAATGTATTAAAAAATAAAACAAGAGTAAGACAGGCTGGGTGTGGTAATGCAGACCTGTAATCCCAGCACGCTGGAGGCTGAGACAGGAGAATCATTGTGAATTTGAGATAAGCCTGGGCTGCAAAGTGAGCTCAGGATCAGCCTGAACTGCACAGTAAGACCCGGTCTCAAAAAGAGGATGGATGAATGGATAGATAGACAGACAGACAGACAGACAGATAGATAAATAGAGCGAACAAGCTGGGGAGAGAGCTCAGCAGTTTAAGTACCTGCCAGGCAAGTGCAAGACCTGAGTTTGATCCCCAGTACCGCATGTGGGGTCAGCCCCAGAACCCTTGGCACACCATTACTGTCCCCAAAACAAGCCATGGTGGCATATATCTGTAATCGCAGCACTGGGAAGGCTGAAACAAGAGGATCACCATGGGTCTGAACTGCATAGCAAGAATCTGTAACAAATACATATACAAAAATTTAAAAAATAAAATGAGTAAAACATATTTCAACTATTTTAATCCATTATAAAGTAAAATCAGAATAGGCACCTGCCTTTTAAGCACAGGGTCCTGAGATTAGTCCCTGGTAGGTAGGTAGGTAGGTAGGAAGGAAGGAAGGAAGGAAGGAAGGAAGGAAGGAAGGAAGGAAGGAAGGAAGGAATGAGGGAGGGGAAGGGAGGGGAGAAGAAGGGAGGGGAGGGAATGGGAGAGGGAGGGAGGAAGGAAGGAAAGAAGGAAGGGCCAAAAGACGAGCAGTACTGAAGTAGATTTGTAAATGGTTCTATCACTTATTAATTAATGGAAGATAAAGTAAATAAAAAGCTATTAGGAGAAATTGATGTTTTGATATTGCATAATCCATCAATAATTATATATATTTCTTTTGTATGACAAGTGATAGATTAAGGAGTAATAAATTATTTTAGATCAAACATACTCAAGAAAAATACTTTCATATTCTGTATTTGCTATTTGGAATAATTAGTTACTTTATAGTGGTACTAACATGACAACTAATTTATTTTTTATCTTTGTAAAAAATTTTTCATTTGTTAAAGGAGTGGCTGTTTTTAGTTAATTTTTCATTTATTCATCATGTGGGATTTATGAAGGTAGAATAAGGGAAACTCAGTCCACTGTGATTATTAAAATGTTACCCATTTTGATCGATTATATTGCTTTTTTAACAGCGAGGAAATGAGGACTCTCTTGAACCCTGAATATCTGGAACATGATGCCTAGTAAGTACAGAAACTATTATATTTTTCTTTTTATATGTCATGCTGTCATGAAGATTAAACATTATATATTTTCCTACATTTTAGTGCAATGTTCTCACAACTTATGGAAACTGCTGAGCCTTGGTTTTCTACTTTTGAACATGATAGTCAAAAGGTAAATATTAAAGTACAGATTTTTCTCAGTATAGAGTATTTGAATGAACAAAATAATTTCAGTAAGCAACACAGAATATTATATAATCACTTTATTTTAATATATTTAATTATCATGAAAACAATGAAATTACAAGGAAGCTAGGATTCTTAAATGTAACTTAGTGGCTGAATACAAAGGTAATACAAAGACTTCTTATGAGTGGAAATTTCTTAAAGTTTATATGATTCAGGCAGTATTTTTACTTAGTCATAAAATTATTATATACTATCCTAGCATGTTTATATAAATGTAAGATAATGTAAGACATATATTATTGCTCAAGTATAGTGTGTATGATTGAAATCACTGATGAAAACATACGTAGTATAAAATGAATACCAGTTCTATATGAAAGATCAACTTTTGAACACCAGAATTTGTCCTAGGTATATATTCTTCAAATTCATGGTCAACTGAAAATTGCAAAGAGTGATGCCAAGATAAAAGGTAGAAATTGAGGACTAAATCTCAGAAGAAAAGAGGGGTATAATAGGTGACATGATCAAACTTGAGGAAGTACATGACAATTGGAAGTTCATGTGAAACTAATGCATCAGTTAATACCTCTCTTTGTGAAAAGCCAAAAAGAACTTTGTAGGTGGAACCAAACATGGATTTTATTTCAAGTCATGTGTATTTTTAGTCTACATAGTTTTAAAATCACTTTACTGGGCTATTTAAATTAAGAGAAAGATAATTAAAAGTACATTTTTGTAACTCCAAATGAAATAGTTTTCATTTACTGTTTTTCATGTTTATATTTTATGCAACAATAAATAAGTTTTCCATTTGTGTACCATGACTGATCATGGTACATAAGCTAGCCATAGATAAGCTCGCCATGGATAGTTTGTATTGGCCCCCCACCTCCACATCTAGCCAAAATACAGAAAATATTCAAGGTAGTTCAAATGAAAATATTTTAGAAAGCATTTCTGGCTATTCATGTGTAAATACAGCCATCAGTATACTAGTATAGGATCACTCACTTTAAGCATTTGTCATAAAATAACAAAATAGTTCCTGTTCTTTTTTTTATAGTCCATTTGATAGCAATGTCTGTGTATAGTAGTTGTTTATTTCATACTGAATAATACATTTTTCCTGTTTATAGGGGAAAGATACTCTGATGACTCCTATCCCTTTTGCTAGACCTCAGGACTTAGGACCAACAATTGCTATTGTTACTAAAGTAAACCAGATCCAGGATCATCTACTGAAGAAGCATGATATTGAGCTCTATATGCACTTGAACAGACTGGAAATTGCACCACAGATATATGGGTTGTAAGTACTACAGTTTCAGTTCTAGCTATACCTATGATTTATGGTTGTTTTTATATCTCATATCTCTATAAGTAATGGCAAGAACTATTGCATCTCCATTTTATTTCGTATCTCTTTAGTCCTGTGTATCCAGCTGTATGCCCATTTTTTCATAGATGATATTTCAGCTATATCAACTGAGTGTTACCCCTTCATTATACATGAAAATGTTAAGGCTTAGGCTAACTTTACTCATATGAAACTGCAGAGTTGTAATTCAAACACAGGCAGAACTTGCTATGTAATTTTCTGCAGAACCCAGTGCAAAAGAAAAATGCAGGGCTCTCTGTGGAAAAAAGAAACAATTCAACATAGCAGCAGCAGATCATTTAATCAAGTATTTCATGTAGGTCTCATATACATGGAGCCATTCCCCAACCAAGACAGCTCCGTCATGTGCCTGTGTGTCCTTTATTTTTTCCATGTGGTCATCTTTTTTGCTCTAATTTCAGAGGTAGGTGTCTGTCAGTAACAGGATGTCACTCTCAGTGAACATAATATATTAATTTTCTTCAGTGGTATGACTTCAATAAAATAATGTGCAGCAAGAGATAGAGAGCCATGGTGGTCTAAGCACCTGCCTTGCAAATGCAAGGACCCAGGATCGATACCCAGTACCACATGCTATACTGGCCCCAGGCCCAGCTGGCCACCAAAACCAAGCACAGTGGTGCATGCCTGTAATCCCAGAGCTGAGGAGTCTGAGATAGGAAAATCAATACAAGTCTGAGCTGCATAGTGAAACCCTATACCAAATAAATGAAAAGATTAAAACAAAAAGAAACAGACTAGAAAGCCAGTCATTCCTAAAATGTGCATGTATGCATATGTGTTTGTACTTTTTTCAGTAACTTATATGGTATAGACAAATTTAAAAACTATGATTTTAATAATATGAATTTGCTATGTAATGCTACAGAATCCATTATATTTAAATAATACAACATTAATTTATATGAAGTTTGAAACAGTTCATAGGCAGATATTTCTTGCAAATTTTTACTCTCAGTACAATAGGATATGGAAAATTAAGATATTATTGATATCCATAGTAGATGTTCAACAAAAAGGAATTCATTAACTTAATTACAAGATATCATTAGAGGAGTGTTTTTTTTTCTTAATCCCAGAGAAAATGATCAATGAATGTTTTATTTACATTATCATGATATACACAATCTTTTACTAATATTAAATCTTAGCTATTTTTCTTCCCTGGAAGCCCTGAACTATGACTGAAGAAGTCTGTTTTACTACACTCTACAACATTATTGAATGCATTTTACTTTTGTTAGTAGAAATGAAAAAGTTTTGTGTGATATGGAGATTGAGCAGCACTACAAGATATTATTGAATTGGTGTTTGAACATATTAGTCTAAGTAAAATATGTGTAGTTGTAGATATGAATTTTATTTTACGAACTAGTGAGAAGATCAGTATTTAAATTCTGTATTTTTTGTTGCTGAGTGCTCAAAGAATTGACACATTCAAGTATTAGAAAAACTCTTAACACCTCAAAAAATTGTTTGCTACTGTCAAAATTTGCCTTTCACACTGGGAAAATAATTGATGTATATGTCTATCTTTTCTTTTAACCACTTTGTAATTTTCTGCTGCTTTGACAGAACCAGGAGTTTACATGGCAGTAGTAATGGCAAGGCTTAAGAACAGTTATTTATCACAAAGTTTTCTAGTTTTCTTCATAAACATTCATTTCTTCTCAGTTTTCTGTTCTTCATAACAATTCATTGACCTTCTCTGACATCCTGGCTCATACTTTCCCCGTAAAATTCCAGGATATGTAACATAAGCACTCTTGATACTTTCAACCTTATCAGCAGTGCTATCAGCATATGCAGTAATCATGGCTGCCCCATTAGCCCTTTATGGATGACTGTTTCTATAGTATCTTTAAATGTATTTAGTTTTTTTGGTATTAGAATAGAAATATATGTGTCATTTTTATTTCTTTTTCTATTTTATTGAGAAACAAATAGCAATGAGATAGTTTCAAATCCCATTAGTAGGACAGTTTCAATAATTAATACATTGCATACTGTTGTCTTCATAGTGGTTACTCATAGTACAAGATATAGACATGATGTCCTGTCCAAACACTATTAGTATTTCTCTTACTGAATTAAGAGAAAGTAGCTGTATATCTATACTAGCTATTTTGTATATACAGATACAAAATGGTCCTTCATTTGTATCCTCTTTTTTTGTTTAGTTTTGTCAGAGATGGGATTCCATTACCATTTAAATATTGTAGGTGCGCAAATTCGTGAAAATAATCTAATAGAGTGCAGTAGTCCATAATAGTTATGGGTTATCTGTAGGACTGGCAATGTCAGAAGTTATTGACTTGAGCCTTTCACAACTCAGCATATTAATATGACTTTACTTTTTATATCTCATTTTTATAATTTTCTGCTGAATGGTTAAGAACAAGATAAAGCAAGACCTATAGAACAAGAAATATAACTTTTGTATCTGACAAGGTCAGTCAACTCCCCTCAGGATTTACCCTGAAACCCTGTACCACAGTTTGTAGATCCTTTGTCATTGTCACCAATGTGGATAAGTCATAGCCATTACTTGTCCAATTTTCTCTCTGTGAAAGCCTGAGAGAATGTTTTTTCTCCATGTAACTCTCCTTGGGCATACTCTACATCATAGATCTCCTTGATCAGAAAATTTGGGACATCACTAAGTTACAGGATGTTCTAGTACAGGTTCTCTTATATCCTGAGTCCTCACTGACCTGGAAAGGCAAGGGCCAAAATGTTGGCTATCCTTGTACCTCTACTTTTTCTCTAATTTTTGGTCTGCAAACTTCACTTGTTAATCCTCCAAAAGAGAAACTTAATGATATTATTACCCTAACATAGACAGTTGAGCTTAACCTCACTATCTGTCTGAATACCAAACATCTTAGACATAGCATGGAACTGGTATTTTCCATCAAGTATAGATATGTGAAACTTTAAATCCCTACAGAATGTGAAGAAAAAAATATTTTATAAAAGAGGAATAAAGAATTACATACTTTTATGTAGTAATTTAGAAATCTTACCATATATAGCATTGTAGCAGGACAGTCGTATGACATTGTTTTTTCTTGACTCTTGTTTTCATTTATTACCCTTTTTTTTAAACAAACATTTAGTTGAGAGACAATAGAGCAGTAATTGTTATGATGTGACAAGCAGTATGTATTTTGAAGACCAAAATGACAGGCATTCCAAGTATGACCCTACTATTATTACACATTGCTATCTTCAGTGCGGTTGCTTAATTCACAAGTATCAGCATATATAGTTAGTCAGGGTGAGAATTCTACCAATTAACTGCTAATTTCAAAAACCTGCTGAAGATTCTCAGGATCATTGCCTTAACTACCTTGTGTATATAAATATATCATTTTGCCCCTGTCATGTTTCCTAGCTTTTCTCCTTGTCCTCTCTTTGTTATTTAATCCTTAAGTTCCCACTTTCCTGTTAATTGTGTTACACCTTTCCATTTTTATTCCTTCTTTTGAGTTTTACACTAGGAAGACTATATGATATTAATACATGTGGTTCTGGTTTATTTCACTTATGAGTATATCTTCAAGTGTCATCTACTTTAAAGGCTTCGAGTTTATCATTCTTTATAGCTGAGTAATACTCCATTGTGTAAAAATACCACATCTTTTTCAGCCATTCCTTAGGTGACAGGCATCTTGATTGTTTCCAAGATTTGGCTGTCACAAATTGTACTGCTGTAAACATAGGTGCACATATATCACTATGATATGATGTTTTCAGTTGCTCTGGGAAAATTGCCTGTAGGGGGATAGCTGGTTTGAATGGGATTTCCAGTCCTCATTTTTTAAGGAGTGTTCACATTGATTTCCATAATGGTTGCACCAGTCTACATTCCCACCAGCAGTGGAGAAGGGTTCCTTTTCGCTCTTAGTCTGTCCAACATTCGTTTTTTGTTTATTTCTTTATGATAGCCTTTGTTCTCGGGTAAGATGGTATCTCAGTGTTATTTTAATTTGCATTTCACAGATCACTAGTGATGTGGAGCATTTTTTCATATATTTACTTCTCTAATCTCGTCCTCTGAGAAGTGTGCGTTCATCTTCGATGCCCATTTCTGGATTGGGTCTTTAAATTTGGGCCCCAATGTTTTGTAGTTTTTTTATACATTCTACATACAGAGCAGAACTTTGTCTGAGGGCTTATTTGTTAAGATTTTTTCCAGATTTGTGGGTTGTCTTTTCACTTTGTTGGTAATTTCTTTTGATACTCAAAACTTCTCAATAAGAGGAAGTCCCAGTTTTTAATTCTTTCAAGTATTACCCATGTGATTTGATTTGTGTTCATCAACTCTTTGCCTAACCCTGTGTCTTCAAGATTTATCCTACTTTCTCTTCCAGGAGATTTAGTGTTTCTGTCTTTATGTGTAGATCTTTAATCCATTTTGACTTTATCTTAGTGCATGGTGATAGACCTGGGTCAAGTTTTAGTTTTTGGCATGTAGAGAGCCAGATTTTCAGCACCATTTGTGAAAGGAGCTATCTTTCTTCCAGTAAGCATGTTTGGCTCCTTTGTTAAAGATAAGGTTGCTGAGTGTGTTTGTAGTGGCTTCTGCATCTTCTAATCTATTCCACTAATCCTCAGGTCTTTTTTTGCCAATACCATGCTGCATTTATCACAGTAGCTTTGTAGTATAATTCAACTTAGGAATTGTAATGCCTCTGCCTTGTCTTTGTTGGCCAGAATTACCTTAGCTGGTCTTTTCTAGTTCCAAATACATTTTAGGAATGATTTCTCTATGTCTGTGGTTTATGTCATTTTGAAAGAGATTGCAATAAATCTGTACAACAATTTTGGGAGTATGGCCATCTTCACAATGTTGTTTCTTCCTATCCAGGAGCAGGGAATATCTTTCCGTTTTCTGAAATCCTCTGTGATCTCTTTTTTCAAAGTAAAGTAATTTTCATTGACTAGATCTTTGACTTCTTTATTTAGATTAATTCCTATGTATTTCATTCCATGGTGCTATTATAAAAGGTATTGTTTCTCTAATTTCCCTCTCAGTGTGTTTGTTATCTGGGTACAGGAATGCTTTAGACTTTTGGGTATTGACTTTGTATCCTGCTATGCTACTGAATTTGTGTATTAGTTCTAGTAGCTTCTTGGTGCAGTTTTTTGGGTCTTCCAAGTAAAGTATCATGTCATGTGCAAATAATGATAGTTCTAACTTCTTCTTTACCTGTTCTTATTCCTTTTGTTTCTCTCTTGTTTAATGGCCCTAGCTAATGATTCCAGGACTATATTGAATAGGAGGGTTGATAGAGGGCATGAGAATAAAAGATTTCGATTTTTCCCCATTTATAATTATGTTAGCCTTTGGGTTTTCATAGATATCATTTATCAGATTAAATAGAGGCCATCTATTCCATTTTCTATAGGACTTGGAACATAATTTAAAAAAAAAAAAGAGATCACTCACTCATTGTTTCAGTTTGGCCTATAGTATATTTTATGGTGCAAGGGCATTCATTCATTTATTGCTTAATTTTATTATTGCTGTTTGCATTAACATGAGAGGCCATAGTGCTTGAATAGTCCTCATTTCTATCATGGGTAGGTGAATATGATGTGCTTTATGAATGCTTAAAGCTTTGTCTTTGGCTTTCTGCACTTCTTGAGAGTGAGAACTTTTGCAAAAGGAAATAGAACCAAGATATGGAAGAAGGTGGTGGAAATGAATAGAGATGTGTTGAATACATGTTCCGGTACCCCATAATGAGTGTACTGCAAATATGTGCTATGAAAAAATAATATAAAATGTGGGCTTTTACTTACCTGGAAACATAATAGCTCTCTTAGACCATTACGTTTTGAGGAAATACTATAAACATTAAGGGTAAACTTTTAGAAGTCTTCATATTGCACAATGATTTCATGTCCTTGAATTTACTAAATATTATAGATTTGCATTTCATAGAATTCCATTCTTTGTATTTTTCCGGATCATACAAGCATTATTAGTCTATTCCTATTGAAAAAAAAGTTAAATTGGACATTTAAAATTAATGATTAAAATTGTAGTTTGTGGCTTAATTAAATTATGATCAAGAAGAAATATCTAAAATAATTTCAGTTAATTGCTCTAATAAGGATGTCATCAGTTCATAGTTCCATCATCTAAATTATACTTGAGCATTGCAACTCTTACAGTATTTTGATTTTCAAACAATGTAATTTCCTCTGTAGTAAAATGTTTTGATAAAATTATATAATAATGTAGTAAAAGTATCAATAATGAATGCATCAATGGCAAGCTATAAATACTAAACACTTCTATAGAATGAGGAATAAATTATAAATATGTTTTTGTTGAAGGAAGAGTTTAACAAAACTAATTTTTTTATTAATTTTATGGAGAAACAAGTAATAAGACAGTTTCAGAACCGATGAGTGGGACAGTTTCAATAATTCGTACACTGCACATTGTTGTCTTTGTAGTGGTTATTCATATTACAACAGGCAGACATGATATCCTGTCTAAACACTATTAGTGCAAATCTTTCTTCTCATTGAATTAAGAGAAAGTAAGCTGTATATCTATCCTATTTTGTATACACAGATACAAAATATATCTTCATTTGTATCCCCTCTTTTTGTTTAGTCTTGTCAGAGATGGGTATTCTATTGTCATGTAAATATTGTAGGTACATCAATTCAGCAAAATAATCCAATATAGTCCAGCAGTCCATAATAGTAGTGGGTTATCCATAGGACTGGCAATGTCAGAATTTTACAACACTGAATTGTATTCTGTGCTGAGTGTAGGTTTCTAATTTTGGCAAATATTTAGTGGTTCCTTAATATATTAAAAATTATTGGTCAGCAAGATAGGTCAGTGGACTAAACAACTGCTTTGGCAAGTGCAGGGACCAGGGTTTAATCCCCAGCCCCATATGCCTTGCTGGCATCTCCCCCGGGTGCACTGAGCTGGGATGTCTGGGTATGGTGGCACACTCCTGTAATATCAGTGCTGGAGAGACTGAAAACAGGAGATCACTATCATTCTGATCTGCATAGTGATACCCTGTACCAAATACATAAACAAAATTTTAAATACATTTTAGTCTGATTTCTAATATAATTGTAAAGAAAAACATGTTTATAAATGCTCCACTTTTTAAAATTTCTTTTATGAGAATATATATATTTGAAGTTGGGCATGCATATGTTGGGTGTTCTTGTAATTCCCATGTTTAAGGGACTGACAAAGAGGATCACTCTTAGTTTGTGGCCAATCTGGACTATGTAATAATGCGTTTAAGACATACTGAAACTGTGTCTCAGAAAAAAAAAAAAAACACTGTATTTTGAAATCTCCAAAGGTGAAGAGATATAATCTATGTAAACACACTTGCTGTATTAATCCAATAATTTTTTTTAATCTTAATCTTTTTTTTTTTTTTTTTTTTTGGAATCGAAGATTGAACTCAGGCCCTTGCACTTGCCAGGGAAGCACGTTTTCCACTGAGCCATCTCCCCGACCCTAATCCAATAAATTTACTTAACAAAATTAAAATTAATGATTAGTGTAAAAATACTGTTGGCACTACTGTTAACATAATTCCTAATCAGCTTCATTCTAGACAAATTGTTACCTATTTTGAAGCATTTCTTGAAATCCCAAGTGTTCTGTAATATATGGCTTATTAATACTATATTTCAGTACATTTAAATGTAGTATCTTCTGGATAATTTTAGTAATATTTTTGTTAGCCAGTGTTAAATCAATTTATTATTTTAGGTTAAGCAATATTAGTATGCAATTAAATGCTTCACATAAATGATATTATAAAATAAGAGTGATTTATACCTTGTTTCTCATTAACTTTCTGAATATTACTCTTCCACTTAGAATGAATTTCTCTTGCTGTTATTCAAATAATTGCCATCTTGAGTTGTCTTTTGTTTGCCAGTTATTAATTAGTATTGGACTTGTAAATTAAATTCTGTAAGGCAGGTCTTGTCAGTGAATACTGACTTACAAAGTAAAACATTCACTTATGTTATTTGTAGGTTTACAAGTTAATTTCTTAGAGTTGTTTTTGTAGTGTTTTTGTTTGTACTAGAGTTTTCCTCTGATTTCATCACTTTGGACTTAAATTTTTGTACAAATGTGTACTAAAGTCCTGAGTTAAATTCTGTCATGCATTCATTGTGTGTTGTGAGTCCCAAGTACTTAATCACAGCCAATTCATAAAAATATTCAGTAAAAATCTTTACTTATCAGTAGCCTAATGACATCAGTAGCTACTGATATTACAGCTAATTCATATACATAGCAGTAGCTTTTGTAGTGGAACCAAGAATTGAAGTTTAAGTTAAATATTTTTCTATGCGAAAATGGTTCTTCTATTCCATTCATATATTGGTTCTTTAAATATTTATCACATTTTACTCTTTGATATGAGCAGAAAGCAGTATATTATCAGCATCTGTGGGATATGCAATTCATATTACTTTTGAGGACAAGTCTTTATAACACATTTGGATTTTGGCACTCTTAAATTAGAAGCTCTTCTCATTACCCATGGAATAAGTTCCATATTCTCCAAATATTATTTATACATCTTTTATGTCTAGTTCTTGTTTTCTGGATTAGTGGTTGTTTTGTCATGTGCCTTCTGGTAATTTATTTAGGTGAGGTCTTAGTTATTGATGAATGTACTAATTTTACAGTACAATTTCAAAATGTCTATCATAGTACCAGTCCTAGTACAAAGTAAAATATAATTTTAATATAATTTGTGTGAGTACTGTTTTCTTAATTTATATTTGCAGTATAAACATGGTTAAAAATAACTCTCCCTTATCAGATGTCAGTAACATTAAAAGATATATATCAACTGGAGTTTCAGCACACAACTATGATCCCAGCCTTTTAGGAGGCTGAAGTGAAAAACTCACATATTAAGCCCCAGGCTGAGTAACTAAGTGAACTTTTCTCAAAAGTAAAAAACAGCTGAGAATATAGCATCAAGTGAAGGCAGTTGAATTCAGTCTTAACTATTTTCACAACTCAAGTCATAATTTTTAATGAAATTCCTAAACAGAATAATGACTGAGATATTCTTTTCCTTTACAATTTTATATATTATCTTGTTTATACCTGGAACAGCGTTTATACCCATTTTGATGGTTAGGAAATGAAAGCTTTCCAAAGGGATATTTAGATCAAACAGCGACCAAGAAGGTGAAGTGGGCTTTAAACTCATAAACAAACATTCATATGTCATTTGAATAGACTGTGATAGAAAGCTAAATCACCTGAAAGTATTAGGCTTTATTGGACCATAGCCAAATTCCACTTCATCTAATAAATGGCAACAACCCAGGCAGGTGAAATTACTGAATCAGAGGGGTCTTATTAGTAGTAATCAGGAGCTAATCTGATTTTGGAAAGTAAAAATTAAAGAGCCATGTCAATAAAAAAGGTCAGGATCTTTTACAAGATTACCAACAGTACAAGAACAGTAAAATAATACACCATAGCCTTAGGCTAAAATCTTTTTACCCAAGTTCAGTAGAGGTCTTAGCTATCTCAAACTTGATACAAAAAAGTTAACTGATATAGAAGAAAGCTAAAACCTTACTGGTGAAATTAATATGTTTTATCATAGACAAAAATTAACTAGGAAAGATTTTGCTAAGTTATACTTTCAAATGTTTACACATGCTTTTCTAGGTAACAGTTTACTTTTAACACTGAAAGGTGAATAAAAATAATTCAAGAAGGAAGCATGTCTAAGACATCTTTTGAAAATCATTACAGCTCATTAGATATAGTGAAGTCTGTGTAACTGAATGCAACTGTCAAATCTAAGGACATGAAGAGCTTTGATAATTTAAAACATTTTTATATTGTATCTACTGATCTAGTGTCTTAGTTACTTTGCATCACTGGATAGTGTACCCAACATCCACAATTTGCAGAAGAGGCTTAACTTGGCTCCTATTTCAGTCAGCGGTCAGCTCTGCCAAAGCAGAAATAGAAAAGTTGCTGAACTTATGTAAGACAGGAAGCAGAAAGACAAAGATATTGAGGGTAAAACATAGCCAGGTTGTATCCCCATGACCTACCTCCAGCAGGGCCTCATCTCCTCAAATGCATTCAGCTGCTGAACTCATCAAAGGGTAACTGCACTGACAAGCACAGCAGCTCCACAAATGATTTCCTTTCAAAACAAGACTTGACAATAGCAGAGGTAGGGGTACATACATTTCAGATCCAGACCATAATACCTAGTAAATGAAGAAGAAAGGAATTATAAAACTTTATGTAGTTCAATCATATGTATAGAATAAAATAAAATGTGCTACTTAATTGATATTTCTAATAAAAAAGTTTTGTTTAAAATTCCTTCTAAAATAGTATTTTCAATAAGATTATGAAGTCTAACAGAAAAATTATGGAATACAATACATGGAATGTTTTAAACACTCAGTAAGTGTTCACTGTTGCTCATTGAAAACTATCTTACTCAAACTTAGACTCAAGAAGTATTAATCAGAAAATAACAAGAACAAGAACAAAAGCATAAACATGACAAAGCTATCAGACAAATATGTGACTATCAGTATGTGATTTAGCTCACTTAATAAAAGGCAGAGATTCTTACTGACTTTGTAGACAATATAAAGTATACAGTACTTAGACAGTTCAAACATTGATGTAGTTTTATTAAAGGGATATAAGAATTGTATTAGTAATATGAAAAAGTATACTTCAAAAACAAATGAGAAAGATAAACAAATGAATAACCTATATCAGTCAAACTTTCAGTTTTTAATTGATATCATAACCTTGAAATTTGGTGTGTAAGATCTATAAAAGCAAGAAGCTTGTGTATATTGTTCATCATTATATCCCAGATGCCTCCATAACAGAACCTGGTTTGTAGTAACTACAAAGTAAATGTTTTTGATTAGATGATGGGTGAATGAATGAAAAGGGCAGAAAAAGGAAAGAACGATCACAAGCAAACCTGGTTAGGATTTGATGATGTAAAATATGATGTGCTGCAAAATGTAGAATTTTGAAGAATAACAAATAATAGCATAAAAGTTACAATTCCAAACTATGAATTGGAAATACAGATGAATAAATAACCTGGTTTCTTATGATAATGGATTTTTAAAGATTATCATTGAAACATATTGGTGAAGATAAGTTTTTATATTTGATCTCTCCAAAATTCAATTAATTGATTAATAAAGCAAACTGGTAAAACATATATCTTGTATTAAAAACCAAATTCTTACTCTTCACATATATAGGCTCTTAAAGTGAACTAATGTATCATAGGAAAAATAATGACCAATGAGCATAATAAAAAGCTTTCTTTCAAATATGTAAACAAGAACAAATAAATAAAAATGAACTGATTGAATGAATCAGAAGCATAGTAAATTAGACACTTTGTATAATAAAACACTGTATGAAAGATGTTTTAATTCCAGTATTTATTTATTTGTATTTTGTATTTTAGGGAAGGGTCTATAGGGTGTTCAGGGTCTCACTGCTATAATAAACTCATAGTGGTCCACTTGTTTACAGCCTCTGAAGAGCTGGGATTACAGATGCACATCACCACACCTAATCTCAGTTGCTTTCTCAACCCACACCCAGAGTGGGCCTAGCAAGGCAGGCCCAGGTATTGAACTCCCAGCCCGTGCCTGCTTACAGGCACTTCAGTCCATCCAATATTATTTATGATATGAAATTAGAACGCATACATTTGCAATAAGAGGGGGAAAATAATAAAGCAAATATTAATGGAAATTATTCTTTGAAGTATCATGCCACAATTTAATGTGTTGAAGATTAACTTCAGATGATGCAATGCTATATTTTAAATGAGAAATCAGGATCAAAAATCACATACAACTATATTTTTCAGGCAGGTGCTTGTGCCACTGAACTGCATCCCTGGGTCCATCATTATGTTTTCCTAGATTCAAAAAAATGTATGTTTAATTTAAAAATTAGCCAGGAAGCCACATTAACATTGCTATTACTAAGATACAATAATGAATTATATTTTTTTCTTTATGGTTTTCCTTAATTTTTCAGTCGGAGCATGTATTGGTTTTATACAACCAAAAAATGACAGGACAAAAATAGAAATGTGGGGCCAGCAAGGTAGCTCAGTTGTCTAAATTGACTGCTTAGGCAAATGCAGGGACCGACCACCTTT
This sequence comes from Ctenomys sociabilis, assembly GCA_004027165.1. Classification (NCBI taxonomy): domain Eukaryota; kingdom Metazoa; phylum Chordata; class Mammalia; order Rodentia; family Ctenomyidae; genus Ctenomys; species Ctenomys sociabilis. The sequence continues at coordinate 33,279 of PVKA01001916.1, read as the reverse complement.
TAATCTTTCAATCCCTGGCTGAACAGGGCCACACACTGGGGGAGGGAGGAAAAGAAAATAGAAATGTGTTTCCATTCAAGACAAGTCTGAAAATAATCAGCAGAGCTATCTTGTTTTTGGACAAAATGAATTTCAAACCAAAACTAATCAGAGGAGGAAAGTTCAGTACATATTAGTTAAAGGGAAAACCACAAGTAGAGATATCAGTTATGAATATATATATACATCGTACACCAGTGCACCCAACTAAATGAAATATACATTACTAAATATAAAAGAGGAAATAAGCTAAGCACTTATAGTGAAGAATCTTCATACCCCATGATCACAAATAAGTAAAGAGACCAAAAAAAAAAAAAAAAAAAATTAAATAAATAAAAAAAAAAAAAAAAAAAAAAAAAAAAAAAAAAAAAAAAAAAAAAAAAAAAAATTCAATGATTTAAAAAACTAGCCTAAAAATAACATCATATAAAACAGGTTAAAAAAAAATGAGTGTTTCCTCTGACATCAGGAAAAAGACCAGGGTGTGCACTGTTACACTTCTATTCAATATAGTACTCAAAAGATTAGCAAGTACATTCAGGCAAGAGAAAGAAAAGGGATGTGTGTAGGAAAGGGAGAACTCCACATACTGTTATTCACAACAAAGTGATTCTTTGCATTCAAGACCAAAAATTCCACCAAAAGACTTGTAGAACTAATAAAAAATTCAGCAACTTAGCAGAACTCATAATCACCATTCTTGTACACTAATAATGAACCCACCAAGAAGGAAATTAAGAAAACAATACCATTTATAATAGCTTCAGAAAATTAGAAATTTACCTAACAAAAGAAGTGAATTGCCGTGACAACAGAAACATAGTACTCTATAAAAGGAGATAAAAGAATACATCAGAAAATGGAAAGATAAGGGCCAGCCAAATAGCTCAGAAAATTAAAGCGCCTGCAAGCACACACGGGTTCCATACCTGGGTGTGGCCATGGTGGCATGTGCCTGTAATCCCAGCTCTTGAGAAGCTATAAACAGGTGGATCACTACAAGTCCAATCTAATAATGAGACCCTGAACACCCTGTAGACCCTTCCCTAAAGGTGTAGAAAAAGAAAGTTGAAACATATGCCGTTCTTCATATGCAGAACCAATATTGTCAAATTGACCATACCCCAAAACTGATATACATATTTAATGCAGTAACAACCAAAATGTCAACAGCATTTACTACAAAACAAAACAAAACTAAAATTCATATGGCACTAGAAATTACCCAGAATAGCAAAAGCTGTTCTAGACAATAAGAACAAATTAGGAGGAATCACAATCCCAGATTTCAGGTAATATTACATAGGTAAATGATTAAAAATAAACTAGTACTGGCACACACAAAAAAACAGAAAGGAGGATTAGTCCAACAGAATAGAAGAAGTGAAAACAGCCCCAGACACATTGAGTTAGATAACTCAATCAAGGATCAAAAACATATGCTAGAGGAAAGAGATCCTCTTTAACAAATAGTGCTGTGAATACTAGCTATTGACATCCACAAAATTGAAACCATACACATGTCTTTTTCTACGTAGTAACCTAAAGGCAAAATAGATCAAGATCCCTATTACAAAAGAAACGATCTGCTGAGAAATAAAATAGCTAAAACTTGAAGTCATAGTTGTAGGTGAACCTTCCTAAACAAACAACATAATTCTAGGAAAACCTTACTAAACTGGAGATATATTAAGTGATACACTGCTTTTCTAGCATGTATGAGATCCTGTGTTTAATCACCACCTCTGAAACAGTAACAAAAAGTTATATCTGCATGTAATATCAATTTATCAGTCTTTGGAAAAGCTAATAACATAAATAATTACCTATTCCATGGCTGATCTCATGAACTTTTTCGCCAATGGTCTAATGTAATGTAGATATTCTTAATCCTGCTAAATGTGAGGCACTTGTTCACAGAGCGCTCATAGAATTGCATTGAGGGAAAAGCAAAGAGATTTGAGGGCCAGCAAGATAGCTCAGCGGACTAAGCTCCTGGTTAGGCAGGTTGCAGGGACCAGGTTTGATCCCTCATACCACATGCCTCACTGGCCCCACCAGCCATAGAGGCTGGGGATGGTAGGCATACCTGTAATCCCAGCCCTGGGGAGGCTGTAAACAGGAGAATCACTATGAGTCTGAACTGCATACTGAGACCTTGTAGCAACCAAATTAATTTTAAAAAAGAAAGAAATGATACCTGAATCTATATAGACTTCTAAAATGCAACCTCAGATCTCCAGCCCATCCAGAATGAGACTAGGATATAATACCATAGAAAAATTGGAAGGCACATGCCTGAAATTTTTGAAATTATAACAAATGAGATACAGAAACAAATGCATGAGGCTATAGAGGAAATCAGATCAGAAGTAATCTGTCAGGTAAAAAAAGAAATTGCAATAATCACAAAAGAATTGCTCACCAAAAATTAAAAAAATAAAAAAAAGAATTGCTCGGCAAATCTAGAGATAGATTTTGTTTAAAATCTATGATTAATATTTTCTGTATTAATCATTAAGGATAGAAACTTAATGATTAATATAGAAAGAAGTATAAGGCATGAAACTGGTTCAAACAGATACCCAAGAAATTAAAATTTTCATTGAAAATTGGCAGAACTGTTTGAAGGAAACTGAAGATAGGACCTTCAGACCTTGATAGCATAGTGGCTAGCAATCATCAAAGGAAAGACATCCTAAAAGTAACAAAGGATCAAGAAGTGACAGTTCGACAGTTGCAGGACAATGCAAAGAAAAATAAAAGACCAGGCTGGCTAGAGAGCTCAGTGGATTAAAGCACCTGCTGAGGCAAATACAGAGGTTGGGACTGATCCCTAGCATGCTGTGCAAACACCACCCCTGGGGCATGTTGAGATAGCGATTGAGGCTACACATGGTGGTGCATGCCTTTAATCCCAGCACTTGGGAGGCTGGAAATAGGAGGACCAGTATGGGTCTGATCTATGTAGTGAGACCTTGCAGACATTGTGCTAAATACAAAAAAAGGAAAGAAAACTGTAAGACGAAAAAGCAGGAGTCAACACAAATAACATAAACCATTAAGTAATAGCAGAAAATTTCCTAAGCATGAGAAAAGAATCTGACATGCAGGTAAATGAAGTGTATAGAACTCCAATTAGCCATAGCTAATACAAATCTACACCCAGACCTGTCATAATCAAGATCCCAGAATATCAGCTTAAGAACAGAATATTAAAAGCAGTTAGAGAAAAGAAACAGAGTACCTATAACAAAAGCCATTCAGAAGCATGACAGACTTTTCAACACGAAACCTTAAGCCAAGAAGAGCTTGAAGTATTTCAAGTCCTAAAAGAAAATAACTTCCAACCTAGATTGATGGGATCAGGGATCAGTCGCAACCTCTGTGTCTGCCTAAGCAGGTGCTTTAATCAGCAATCTTTTTAAGATTAATGGAGAAATGATAGTTCCATGACAAAGAACAACTGAAGAAATTTCATTGATGACCACACCAGCACTACAAAGTGTACTGAAAGATATTCTACATAGAGCTAAAAATGACCACAATTCCAAGAAAAACAGAAAGAAATCACCATGCAGGGCAAATAGTCAAACAAGAGGGGAAAGCAGGAGACCGACAGGAAAATAACAAAGATAAACCAATATATATCAGTTATAATCATCAAGGTAAATGGCCTCATTTCACCATTTAAAAAAAAAAAAAAAAAACAGACTGGCAGAGTGGATATACAAACAAAACCCAGGACTGGCCAAGGAGTCAGCAGATTAAAGTGCCTGCAAGGAGGCACAGGGGCCTGGGGTTCTATCCCCAGGCCTGCTGTGCTGGCCCTGCCCCCAGGGCAAGCTGAGACAGCAACTGAGACTGGGAGTTGAGGCCGGGGAGATGGCCAGTAGAATAAGTGCTTCCCTGGCAAGCACAAAGGCCTGAGTTCAATCCCAGGTTCTGCCAAAAGAAAGACAGGAAGACTGAACATGGTGGCCCGGACCTATAATCCCAGCTCCTGGGAGGCTATAAATAGGAAGATCCTAAGAGTTGCATCTAGTAGTGAGTTCCTAAACACTCTATAGACCCTTCCTTAAAATACAAAAAAAAAAAAAAAAAAAAGAAACAAAATCTAGCAATATGCTATGTACAAGAAAGACATTTAATTCAAAAGAAAACTCAGGCTGAAAGTTAAAGGATGGGAAACAATACTCCACTTAATAGGGACCCAGAAAAAAGCAGGGGTAGCTATTCCATTTTCATACAACATGAATTTGAAACCAAGAATGATCAAAAGAGATTTTAAAAAGGTCACTACATACTTGTTAGGGAAAACTTAAAGAGAAGGAAATTATAGATGTAAGCATGTGTGCACCAACTTTTGGAGCCCCCAACTATATGACAAATGTTAATAGAGATAAAAAATCAATTAAGCAATAACACAATTGTAATGGGGAACTTCTTCTTTTTAAATGTATTTGGTACAGGGTCTCACCACAGCTCAGACTCACAGTGACCCTCCTGTTTTCAGCCTCTCCTGCACTGCGATTACAAGTGTGTTCCACTATGCCCAGTCTTGTAGGCCAGCTCAACATTCCCAGATGCAGGGCCAGTGTAGCATGTAGTGCGGGGATCAAACCCCAGTAGCAGTGAACCTTAATACCCTATGTCACAAATAGATCAACCAGACCAAAAAAAAAAAAAAAAAAAAAAAAAAACCAGCAAAGGAATATCAGCATTGAACCAAACCTTGAGTAAATGGACTTAATTAAATGTTTACAGACCATATGACTACACAGCATCAGAATACACATTCTAGAGCCAGCCAAATAGCTCAGGGGATTAAAGCACCTGCTTAGGCAGATACAGGGGCCTGGAGTTCAATCCTCATGCATGCTGCACCAAGCCCATCCCAAGAGCATGCTGAAATGGAGATTGAGATCCCAGCACTTAGGAGGTTGTGAACAGTAGGATCACTATGAGTTTGAGCTACACAGTGAGACCCTGTACACCCTGTACACCCTGTCCTAAATTTAAAAAAAACATTCTTCTCAGCTACACATAAGATGTTCTCTAAAGTGGATCATATACTAGCCATAGAACATGCTTAAATAATGTAAGGAATTAAAATTGACCCATGCATTTTATCTGACTATAGGCAATGAAACTGGAAATTATTGACAAAATAAACTCAAGAAGTCCGTAAATAAAGCATAATCTCAACAGATGTGAGGAAAGATACCTTACTTATAAAAGGAACAGAGATAAAGTTAATAGACATTTTGTTGGGAACAGAAGACTACAAAGCAACTTTTTTAAAGACTAAAAACTCCCAAGGGAGAATTTTTTTATGGAGTAAAAGTAGCTTTCTGCCTACATGAGGGCAGAAGGACCTGTGACTAGCTTGTCTTAGCTTCTTTTGTGGCTTGGTCCAGCTTTCTTCGTCTTACCGTGCACTCTATCTGGCAGTATGAGGATACAGGACAATTGGGTGACCTACATGAATCCAGTAGCAATGACTAAATCAAGAGGTGCATTCTCCAGTTCAGGGCCAACAATCCAGGATTATCTGAATCAACTCAGGCCCACCTGGGCAGAAGTAAAGGACCAACTAGAAAAGGAAAAGAAAGGCTCTAAGTCTTTGGCTGAATTTGAAGAAAAAGTGAATGAGAATTGAAAGAAAGACTTTCCTGTTTCTGGCTGCACAGAGGCAGCTCGTGCATCTGGGAAACCTCAAAGTTAGGACTTTTCTTTGCACACCTGAGGCCACTCACAGCGGCTCTGCAGCTGTCATCATGTCACAGAATGAATATATTGAATTACCCTGTAAGCACCATGGGTGCCGCTTGGATTACTATGAGACAGAGAAAGAAGGAAAGTGGAGAGGCTCATGAATGTTTAAAGAAGGCCAAAAAAGTGATTGACCTGCAGGCTAAGCTCTGCCACAAACAGCACCATGCAGAGAAAATGCAAATGAAGACGACTATCAAGATGCATGAAAAGAGAATCACCAAACAAAAGAATGATGAAAAGTCTCCATAAGGAGCAGTACCTGCCTACCTGCTGGACAGAGGACAGTCTCGTGCAAAAGTACTTTCCAATGTGATTAAATGAAAAATGTGAAGTTCCTCTGCCCAAAGTTCATGCCCAAGGAGAAACAGAACTATTAAAAGTTACTTGAGGGTCAGGGAGATAGCTCAGTGGAATAAGTGCTTCCCTGGCAAGCACAAAGGTCTGAGTTCAATCCCCGGCTCTGCAAAAGAAAAATAAATAAATAAAAGTTACTTGAACTGGAAAGAGAAAAAAGAAGGCATGGAAGAGGATGGTTACTAAAGTCTGCTTTGTTGGATATGGACTTACAAGAACACTACCTAAATATGAAAGATCCATTAATGAGCCATGTAACACATCCTAAACTGAAAGCCACCTTTTCCCTGCCAGTACTTGGTGTGAAAAAGAATCTTTCATCACCACTGTATACAACTTTGGTTGTTATTACCAAAGGAACAATGATTGAGGTGAACATGAGCAAGTAGGGTCTTGTGACACAAAGAGGCAAGGTTATTTGGGGTAAATATGCCCAGGTAACCAATAATCCTGAAAATAGTGGATGCATCAGTGCAGTCTTACTAGTTTGATGGATGTTTCATACAGTAACTTCTTAAATTTTTGAAGACTACAGACCAATTAGGTAAACCATAACTTGGATACTGCTGAACAACTCTCCTGACTACATTCAGCAAGAAAACTATGTATTAAATTGTAAAAACATTAAAATGGCCCAGTTTTACAAATTGGTCTTTTATTAGGGTTCTGCTAAGGGTGTATGTGTTAATGAGATTGAACCATATGAAAAAGTAAACATAGGTCTTTGCTTTAAAGAGTGGGTACTCAGCAACATACATCTCTCATTCCTAAAAAGCCACCAGTATTTAAAGTCAGTGCAAACTTAATTTAGGGGTTTAGGGCTAGGACATCTGCTGAAGCTATTCTACCTCATCATTTATCGTTAGTCCTAAAAAAAGGTAATGTTTAAGTTTATTTTCAATATAGTCTAGTATAATACTTTAAGAATGGCATTAGAAATTTGTTTAGATAATTCCAATGTAGCTGCACTGATTCCCTGAAGAGAAACTATTTGCAGTTTAAATAATATAAGAAGGCTATATGTTAGATGTGCATCTCAAGTTTTATGATCTGAATTAAATGGTCATGACTTAAAAAAATAGAGAGAACTGGAAGAATGAACTAAAAACACACAGAGAGTAATTAAGTGAAAATGAGAGCTCATAGAAATCTGGCACGTATTCATCTTAATTGATTCTTCCAGCAGTTCTTCAGATTTTTTTTTTTTAAATTTATGTTTTTGTTACAGGCTTTCCCTACACAGTTCAGACTCATAGTGAGCCACCTGTTTCATCCTCTCCATTGCTGGTATTACAGGTGTGCTCCACTATGCCTGTTTTCCATGGCTAGCTTGGTGGGCCCAAGATGGGCCACCCGCACAGTATTTGGTACTGGGGATAAACCCGGGTCCTTATGTTTGCTAGGCAGGCGCTGACCTAATTCCCTGACCCAGTTTTTCAGATTTTGAGGATGAGGAAAAGAAGCAAGCAAAAAAGGAGAAAAAAGAAGAACCGTTCTCATCAATCTTTTGAAAGCTGTTGTATGAAACTAAGTCAGATAGTAAGGATAGTATAAAAAAAGAAAAAGAAGTCAAACGATGCAGCTGAGAAAGAAAAGGACTTCACAAGAAAAGAAACATTAATCCTGAAGATAAAATTTCTTCGTCTGAGTCTTTGTCAGAATCAGATCATACTGAAGAGGTATGAGCAAAAAAGAAGAAAAGCAGTAAAAAAAAAAAAACAAGAAAAAGCAAGAAAAAAGCAAAGCATAAAAAATAGAAGAAAAGGAAGACTGTTAATTCAAGTCCTGAGTCACCATAACATTAACAAAAGCCAGGACTCTCCTATGAAGAAAGTGCACTGTCTAAGGAAATTTCAACTGTGAAACTTATGATACATTTACTAAAATGTATGAATTTTCTTGTTTCTAGAATTGTTCCTGGACTATTCAGCAGTCACTACAATGCCACTGGGTTAAAGGACCATAATTGTTGCTTGCTGCTTGAACACCTACCTTTCCTCCTCCAGTGCATAATAATCTGGAAGATAACACACTGCAGTCATACTCATAGCTAAAATATTTGAGAAGGTTAAAGTATTTGAGAAGAAGGCTAATATTTTTGACTAGAAGTATCTAGCGATAAGTCAATAAAAATTGGTCTGGATACATCTTTAAGATGTCATGAAAAATGACCTGATGACTCTAATTAGATTTTTTTAAAATAGGGATTAGTTATTAATACTTTGAAATCCTTACTCTGTAGGAAAATGCATCTTAATTTTACCCCCTTACTTACATATTTTTTATATACCGAGGAAAGTAGCTTTCATGATGGAGAGGAGGTTTGCTATCTCTTTAGCTAGCAGAATAGTGTGCCTTTGATCCTCACACCTGCTACTTGTGGACATAGTAGCCATGCTTCCTGAGGAGGTCAGAGCTGACACGAGCCCTCTTGCCCTTTTGAGCTTAATGGTATCTGTGGACTTTGTCATCTGCTGCTTTATGTGAACCAGAGAAATTGCCCCTTGCAGTGTGAGAAAGCCCAAGGCTCTGAGTTTAGTTCCATATCAGTAATAACTGAATGTTTTTCAGTTTTAAAATACGTTGTGTCATTTGAATTAATTTTTGGCTATATTTTGGCTGTGGAGAGGAATTGTTTCATATAGACACTTTTTGAATTTAATAGCTTAAGGTTCTAAAATGCATGTTAAGTTTTAATCAGTCAAAAATTTTATGTAACCAATAATAGCTACATTTTTTTTTGTATGGATGTTGTTCAGTGTGTAATGTTTAGCTTTTGTTAACTCTTTATTCTTGCTGTCTCAAGGTCATTACTGTTTAATGATACCCCTGCCAAGATATTTAGCATGTAAAAAACAAGTTTTGAGTTTTTAACAGCTTCTTGAACCTGAGACTTACAAACAAGTTGAGTGGCAGGCCTGGAATGCTGTATCTTGCTACATAAAACTATTGCCAGAATCTTAGTAAATAGAATGTTTTAAAAGCTTGTTGTCTTTGTATATTCATAACAAATTATGACAAGTTAAATTTAAGTGAGAATTGTATTACTGGACTTCTTGAAGGTTTTGTGCCTCATATCTCTTACTGAATTACTAGGAATGTTAAAAGGAATTGCTAAAACATAAATCATTTTCAAATTAAAAAAAATCTAGATCAGTGGTGGCAAACCTATGGCACATATGCTGCAATGAGTTATTTTTATTACTGAAACTGTAAAAGGTTTTCCATCACAGCCCTAGGTAAAATGCAAAAAATTTTAGGACAAACAGCATCATTAATAAAGAAATGCAAATCAAAACCACAACAAAATATAGACAACTATTATTAGAATTACCACAGTCTTGTAAAAAATTATTAGTACATGTGTTGAATACATTAAAATAATGTTCCAATTCATTCACGTGTTTGTTAGTATACAATGTTTACATTATTTGTCTTAATTCCTTTTTTATCCCCTATCCCTTCCCTCTCTCACCCTTCTATTAATTTCTTCAAAATTCTGCACTATATTGGAATTTGAATTTTCAAAAAATACATTCTATATTCTTTTAGATTTTGGAATTTTTTTTCTGTATTTTATTGAAGGGTTTACAGGGTCTCACTACTGGATTGGACTCCTAGTGATCCACTGTTTACAGCCTCTAAAGTGCTGACATTACAGGCGCGGGCCACCAGACTCGGTCTCAATTGCTGTCTCAGCAGGCCCCTGGGGCAGGACTGGCATGGTGGGCCCAGGAATTGAACCTCAGGCCCCTGCACCTGCTTGCAGGCACTTTAATCCATTGAGCTATTTGGCCAGCCCTAGATTTTGGAAATTTTTATTGTGATTTTACCTTTTTCATTTCTAACTGCATTGATGTAGGTCTTTTCTTTTTTGATAAATCTGGATATTTACCCATCTTCTTTATCTTTTCAAATAATTTTTCATTAACCTTCATATTATTATATCTATTTTATAATTTCTACTGTTTATAATTTCTTTCATCCTATTAGTTTTAGATTTGAATTATTTTTTTTCTAGGGCCTCCTGCCAAAGATATATGATTGAGTTTTGATGTTTTGAGGGTGTAAAATCTGTTAGTCTGTGTCTTTTTTGATTGTGAGTTAAGACCATTAACATTGAGTATTATTATTTTAAGTTATTTAATGAATCCTATCACTGCATTATTTTTTCCAATAATAATTGCTTTGTTTTTTTACTTTTGTTCATTACCATTCTGTAAAATGTACTCTTTCTTCAGAGCTGTGTGGGGTTGATGGCTTCCTTATCTCTGTCTAGGATTCCCTTAAGTACTTTATGTAACACTAGTTTGGTAGTTAGTTTCTGTTTATCTTTTGAATTTTAGTTGGCAGTTATTTTCTTTAAGGCTTAAAAAAGTTTGTTCCAAGTTCTACTGACCATTTTTGTCTTTGTTAAGATATCTGCTGTTATTTTGATAGCTGTCTCAGTTGATCTTCTCTCAATAAAGGGACAAATACCTGACATCCAAAAGGAAAAAAGGAAAGGTTTTACACAGTTTGTGGAGATTTAGTTCATACTCAGCTGGCTCCTAGGCAGAGCATGGCGCTTGACTCAGAACAACCTTTCATGGCAGAGGCAAAGACCAAAAAGCAAAGGGAGTGGCAGCAGCTCAGGCAGCTATATAGCCTCTCTCTCTTCCTTACATTGTAATGCAGCCTATCTATGCCAGAGCACTCACACCCATAATCCCAACATTGAATCTAGAATCAATCACAAACTCCAGAAGTTGTCCCCCATGACTGCATGAGGCTTTAGGGGAACAACTAGACATAGCCATAACAATAGACTTGAGCCTTTGCAGGTTACATGATGTTTTTGTGTTCTTTCATTGGGCTGAAGTTTGGAATTTTGACTATGATGTGTCCTAGAGAGACACTTTTTTGGTTGTGGCTATTTCAGGTTCTGTATGTCTCATTTACCTAGGTATTGGATTCTTTATATATATTTGGAAATTTTTCTGACAATATTTCAGTGAATACTTTTTTTATACCTTAGTTATCATCTTCTAAGTTTTTTTAACTCTTTTTATACCTTAGTTTTCATCTTCTAAGCTTTTTTTTAACTTTATAATTCTGGTTTTTTTTTTTTTACTGATTTAGCAGCTCTTTGATCCTGCTTCCATTGTGTCTTGTTTTTAGTGTGTTGATGAGTACATGATCTCTTCACATTGGTCTCAAAGTCTGATGCCGAGACTTTGAATTAAATTTTTTATATTCAAGATTTCTTTTTGATTTCTTTTCATAATCTCTAATTAAATGATCATTCACATCTTTATGATTTTTTTTTTTACAATAAGGTCTTGCTATGCAGTTTTAGTGATCCTCGTGTCTCAGCCTCCCCAGCACTGGGATTATAGGTATATGCTACCACACCTGGTTTCAGTGCCAGCATGGCACAACCAGGGTTCTGAGGCTGGCATGGCATGCAGTACCGGGTGTCAAACTCAAGTCCTTGTGCTTGTCAGGCAGGTGCTTAGAACACCGAGCTAGCTCCCCAGCCTGGTCATTCACATCTTGTATTGTCTTACTTGATTCAATCAGATTGTGCTTCTTTAACTTCAGTGAATATTTTACTTATTAATTTATCCTCTTTGTAGAGATTTGTTTGTTTCTTTTATTTTCTTCAAACATTTTAACTGTTTCATTTTTCTAGTTCTTTGCTTGCTATTTCCTCTGGCTCAGTGCTGGTAAGATCATCTTTCAGGGAATTAACATAGTTTTGGAAGTACTTACTGCTCTCTTTTCTCATGTTTCTATTGTTTTTATACTGAGAAGTTAACATCACTGTAGTAAAAAAAAAAAAATCCATCATTACTCTGTAGAATTATTTTATGGTGTATGACTGTCTCCCTTTCAGGTAACCTGGGCTTTGATTGTTTTGGTGTTTATATACATCTTCAACAACTTTGATGTAATAGGATCAGTTCTAGTTACTTTCTTTTAGGAGAAACCAATTACCAGTATACCAGCGTCTACAAAACCAACCATATATCCTTCATAATATTTTAAAAGTTAATTTAATAATTTCAACCTTTTTTTTTTAGTAACCTAAGAAGGCAATAGAATAGTACTTTTTTCACTATGAAACACGTGTGAAAACATGTTACTTCTGTACTTTTGCTTTTGACTCTTTTGAGTTCTTCATTATGTATTCATTTAGCCCTGCCAATATCTTATTTTGGGAGTTTTTAATACATTTATGCCAGAACATAAATGCAAAAAAAGAAATATTTACTTATAATGTTGTACCTCTGTTTTGCATATATAGTATTGCTAAAAGCGCCTTTCGTTAAAACTTGTTTTTACTTTCACTCTGCCTCACTTATTAATTGCAAGATATTTTTGTAGACTTTAATAGATGATTTTTTAAATCCCCAGATATGATCTCCAAAGTGTTCTTTTTGGTTTTGTTTTTGTCTTTTTGAGACAGGGTCTCACTATGCAGTTCAGGCTGGCCTTAAGCTCACTTTGTGGCTCAGGCTGGCCTCGAACTCACAACAATCCTCCTGTCTCAGCCTCCCGAGTGCTGGGATTACAGGCCTGCGCCACTACGCCCGGCTCAAAGTGTTCTTTTTAAGATGTAAACTGTAAGCAGTTTATGAGATTTTAAAAATACCTAGTTTTTTAAAATTTGATGTCTTTTTATTAAAGTAAATCTTGCACTATATGGAATTTATTGGAAAAGATAAAAACATACTTTAAATATATATAAGCTCTAATAACCATTAGGTCAGTTTTTATTAACTAGAACTACTGACCTATGTAAGTCAAGGGGAAGCAAACAAAGTTGTGCTAGAGGTAACATGAACAGTGTGGACTCTGTCAGAATTCAGCAAAGATAGTCACAGAGACATCTAGTTCTGTGGTCCCCAAGTATGAACACACTGAGTCTCACAACCCACAGTGAGAGGACAAGGTACAGAGATACAATTGCAGTACAAATGGGTAGAACTTTATCATGTTATTGTTCATGTATTTTTTTTAAATGTATTTGGTACAGGGTCTCACTGTGCAACTCAGATTCTTAGTCATCCCCATTTTCATCCTTCCCAGTGCTGGGATTACAAGCATACACCCCCACACCCAGACTCAGTGGCCAGCTCAGCGCACCCTCCTGGGACTAGCAGACAAGGGGTACTGGGGATCGAACTACGGTCCCTGCTCTTGCCTAAGCGGACACTTAGTCTGCTGAGCTATCTCACTTGCCCTAGTTGCTATATTTTGTAAACTTAGGTCTTTTAAATTATCAATTTATAGCGCTGGCCTGATAGCTTAGCAGACTAAAGCGCCTGCTTAGGCAGAGTGCAGTGGCTGGAGTTCAATCCCTAGTGTGCCATGCCGACCCCACCCGTGGGGTGCGCTGAGACAGCAGTTGAGACTGGGCATGGTGGCACACGCCTGTAATCCCAGCACTTGGGAGGCTGAAAACAGGAGAATCACTAAAAGTCTCATTCTATGTAGTGAGACTCTGTAGGCCCTGTAGACCCTGTCATAAATACAGAAAAAAATAATAAATCACCAGCTTATAATTAAGAGATTTATTTTATTCAAAACAATAAATATTTTTATAATATATACAATCTATACCTATTCTTTCAGTTGCAACTAGAACCTAGTTTACCTCTTAACCAGTGGCAAGAGAAATACTGAGTTAAAGTGAAGAGTACAGTGCAGCCCCAAATTCATGAGGATTGTTTACCTAGAATACCTGCAAATTCACATCTGGTCACAAAAATGCTTTACATCCTAAATATGATGTCTCCCACAGGTATATAATTTAATAAAATACTGTATTTAAAAAGCCTTAGAATCTATATCATTTCTAATGTTTTTTATTTTTTTGAAATAAAATAAAACTTTTACTCTTTGAAAAGTAAAATGCTAAGCCTTAGAAAGGGCAGGGCCTTTGGGTGGCATGTTAAGGATACACACCCGTAACCCCAGCACTAGGGAGACCTTTAAGATGAACAAAATCAGACTGGGGAGATGACTTAGCCAACTAAACACCTGCCTGGCAAGCACAAGGTTAGATCTCCAGTACCACATGCTGAGCTAACCACTGGCCACAACTGGGCACGCCTGTAATCCCAGTGCTGGGAAGGCTGAAACAGATGGATCACTGTGAGCTAGACCCTATACTAAATATAAATAAATTTTAAAAGATTTTTTAAATGTTAATTTAAAAAAAATTTTTAAAAGATAAACAAAATTGAGGCTGAGGCAGGAGGATTGTTGTGAGTTCGAGACCAGCCTGAGCTACAAAGTGAGCTTAAGGACAGCCTGAACTGCATAGTGAGACCCTGTCTCAAAAAGACAAAAAAAAAAAAAAAAAAAAGATAAACAAAATTGAGAACACCAGAGATAGCTACAGGGCTACAGCAGCTTGTTATGATGCAGGACCCTGGTCCCAGAAATGGGTTACAGGGCCGCAGCCAAGCAGCAGCAAGGAGAACTCAGTAATGCTCATGGATTAGCTACTTGCACAATCCTACTAAAGAAACAAATTTGCAGAGTGTGTTTGTGATTTCTATTAACAAATTATTAGTTAGGTTCTAAGAAGAAAATCTGCAAACAACTGAGCTCTCAGACTCTGAAATGAGATTTCATGGGGGTATATTGTACCTCCTCCATACTGTTGATAAGGAGTTTCTATTTGCAAAGCACTTAAACTATGCCTGGTATGTGTTTGGTAAATTAAACAATAATGTTAAGATCAACAAGATAGCTCAGCAGATTTAAGTGCCTGCCAAGGCAAGCATAGGGGCCTGGGTTTGATCAGTACCTCTGCCTTCCATACCACATGCCGTGCTGGCCCGTCCTGGGTATACTGAGTAGGCCACCAAGATCGGGCATGGTAGTGCACACCTGTAACCTCAGCACTAGGGAGGCTGAAAACAGAAGGATCATTTCTGGTCCAAACTGTGTAGTGAGACCCTGTACAAAATACATTTTTAAAAAAAGGCTAAATCATACTAAGCATTATAAGCTTTTAGTTAGGATTTCATAATAACTAATAAAAAATATAAATACTATTATTTTCTCAAACTAGAAATTAATGATGAGAGGTTCTTTCCAGGGTCCTCGGTTTGTTCCAGTCCTCAGTTTGTATCAGCCTTTGTCCTGGTTTGGTCTTTCAGTAAATAGCTTTCTTTTCTGTCACTGTCAGTTTCAGAAAGTAGCAACAAGGCCAGACATGGTGGCACATGCTTTGTAAGCCCGGCCCTCAGGAGGCTGGGGAGGATCAGTGTGAGTTCAAGGCCAACTTGAGCTGCAAAGTGAGTTCAAGACCAGCCTGAACTTCACAGTGAAACCCTGTCTTAAACAGAAAAAGAAAGAAAGGGAAAGGAAAGGCCAAGAACAAAGAGAAAATAGCAACTCTGCCTCTTGGTATTTTTTGACAGTGGTGTTCTGATTGACTGTTCCCTAATGTTATTTCTTCCTCTTATCTTCAACTTTTCACTTGCACTGTTTTCTTTTGTGCAAAATGTAGTTTTAGCAAATAAGCCTAGGTATTATGGTATACATTTGTAATCCCAGCTCTTTAGGGGGCTGAAGCAAGAAGTTAGGGAATTTTATGCTAGCCTGAGCAATACAGTGAGATCCCCAAATGACAAGGTAGTAAAAGTGAGGCATGAGCGATCAGTTATCTTTTACCTCTCTCTTCAGTAGTTGTAGCCTGATGGTGAAGAACAAGGACTCCCTCAAGATAGGCTATTTTCTTTTTTGGAGCCAGGGATTGAACTCAGGCCCATGCACTCACCAGGGAAGCGCTTATTCCACTGAGCCATCCCCCTGGTGCTGAATAAGCTTTCTTCTAGCTTCTCTTCCCCTTTGCTTGCTATCTGTGTAATCTTCAGCTCTCTTTCATCCTTCCTTCTACACACTTCCTTCCCTGCCCCTTACCAGTGCACTTCAATAGTGTTAAGACACTGAGAGACTGGAAGAGAAGAAAGAGGAGACAAAAATGAAACATGAGAAGAGTTCTATCAGAGTTTGGTAGCCATGCAAATTTTTTTTAATTTTTCTATTATTAAGTTTATTGGTATAGTATAGATATACATATACAAAGCATACCTTTGTATCCATTCATAAATTAATCTACTCATAAATTAATCTACCCATGCAGTTCAATCATTTACTTAAGTTATATGTAATATATTTCCTTTTTATCATACAAACTGACCATCGTTCCTCTCATTCTTTAAGAAAATACCTTTAAAAAACTTTGAAGAAAAAAGCTTCGACTGACTTACCTTTGTCCAGCCTATGTTCAACATGTTCTTACCTCCAAAGCTATGCCTTCTATGGCAGGTCCTGAAACAAGGTTATCCCTTCATACCCAAGATCAGGACTTCAGAACCAGAGAGTACACCCCCTACCTCACTGGCAAACTCCAACCAGCTTCTGACCTACTTACACTTGAACTCTTTGTTTCTGGTTTGCACATTTATTCTACATCTAGATAATCTTAAATTGATAAGTTCTCACCTGAAAAATATCTAAGCTCTATAATTTTTTAGTGTTTCCTCTATGTCTTTCACTTGAGTTTATTATTTTTGTGATAATTTTCTTCCAATTTAGTTTTTAAAAAAAAAAAGCAGAACTGTTCAGGCCATGATTGAAAATTTATTCACCAAGTATTTATTAAGTTACCTTTTGCTTTCACACATCGTGCTTAGTGTCAGGATCATTTTATATTGAGAAGGTTGATTAGAAGAGGAAACAGGTCTTTCCAGGAGGCCAGATAAGAACCAATAAAAAGGATTTTGAGGCATTGTTAAAATCAGAAAGTCAATAATCCTCTGTCAAAGAGTTTAAAAAATAAATGGTTTAGGTTTGCCTGAGCATGTCTTCACCCAAATATGTGAGCAAAGGCTCAAATGTCTGTCCCCAGCCATATAGAATTTTGTGTTATCTTCAGAACAGCACATAGAACTAGATGGCAAATACAGCCTCTGCCAGTTTTCTTTTTTTTTTTTGTATTTTACAGAAGGGTTTATAGTCTGTTCAGGGTCTCATTACTAGATCAGACTCATAGTATTCCACCTGTTTACAACCTCCTAAGAGCTGGGATTACAGACATGCATCACCACGCCCAGTCTCAATTGCCCTCTCAGCACACCACAGGGGCAGGGCCGGCAAGGCAGTTCCCTGGAATTGAACCCCCGTCCCCTGTGCCTGCTTGCAGATGTTTGGCCAGCCCTCTTCCAATTTGCAAGTTGCACATCTTGAAAATAATACAGACTGTTTGGTTTGTTCCCATTAAAAACAAGATTTTTAAGCCAACAATGATAGAATTCATAAACTGCATACCAGTGCTAGTATTGTAAAAATAGTCCTCTTTCTAAAGTATGATTACACAAACTTATTAAAAGTTTGTGTGTTTATTTTAGTGAAGCATCATTACTCACAATATTTCTGGATCACTTCTGGTATTGCCTTCAGTACTAGCCAGAAATCTAGCATTTATTATCAGATAATGAAAGAATGTTTTAATCTCTAAAAGTATTCCCATAACCTTATTGTTCAAAATATTTATATACTATATTTGGCTCTAATGAGAAGTACTATTTCATGTATAAACCTCACCTGCAGAACATAGCATTCTGACACTTACAGGCAGAGTAGTAAAAGGAAAAAAGAAACCCACAAAAACTGCCATTAACTGAATATGTCATTTCATGGATAAATTTTAATGTCTTAGTTTTTAAAAAAAATCAGAACTTTCTAGCAATGACAACATATGTATTTTATTAAACTGTGATGAAAAATTAAGTATAACACAACAAAACCAAAACAATGCACTTGATATTATTTTATGATGAACATTTTATTCTTAAATATTACTTTAAATCTTAAGATTACTTAAAAATAAATTCCAGGCTGACATAGAAGTCCTTTTCCACAAGATAAAGTTCACCCAATAATATAAATTTCTAGACTTAGGTTTCCACGTGGGCTAGTTTAATTGACTGTGATCCCCTGAAAGTTGGTGTTCTTTATACAAAACGATTGGGAACATAAAGGAGTCTTGAGGGTGTCATAAGTAGAATTACACATTTGAAGAACTGTGGAAACTGGTAGAAAAGGATCAAGGCTGAGATAGCATCCATAAAAATAGCTGAGGCAGTAAACTGAAGCACCTTCTTTTGAACCTTAGGACCTGGGAGATAATAAGAACCTGGTAGGGTTTCATAAGAACCTTGGCTTATAAGAAAAAAGCTGAAGGGAAATGTTAAAGGGAGAGAAATGATCACGACTCTTGGATAGCAAACCACAGTCCAGTTGGCCAGATTTAAATTTTCTGCTATTGCCCAGCTGGTGAACAGTTCAAAACTATTTTAGGTCACATGATCCCATTGTAGCCAATTGGTTTGGCAGACAACAAATATCTTTTCACACAAATCATATGCTACTGCATTTGTCTGTGTATATTCTCTGCTTGTCTGTGTTGATGCCAGTACATGAATGTAAATAAATGGATAAATTGTATATAGGTCCATACCTGTACATTTATACATAGTAATTATATACTTTGATTTCTTTTAGGAAATAGAATGGAAGAAATAATCTAGATAAAGCAGTGTCTATGGGAATTATTTTTACTCCTTTTTTCATATTTCTTCTAGTTGTAAAAATTACAGTGATTACACATCATAAAGCCTATCTATAATAAAATGCATCAGCTGGCCAAGGTTTTCATCGCTCACTCAATAATCCATTAATACAGCAACGCTGCCCAGGCATCTTTATAATACCAACTCGGAGGTAATTTTAATCAGCTAGACCAGCTGGTATTTAACAGCAGCTGCTGGAGATGCCACAAATATACTCAATAGCTGACATCTTTATGTGCAGTTTTTCAAGGGGAGAAGAGATTCTCCTGTGGTTACTTGTATTAAACATTTAAAGGAAGGTGTAAAGTATACAGAGGTTTGTACCTAAATGATAAAATAATGGTGATAAATTCTATTAGAAGGAGAGGTTTGTTAATGAAGCAACTACTAAAATAAATACAGATACATTGGTTTAGAGTGGACCTCATAAATTTTTTTCTGGTTATATTTATACTTATGTTGGATAACACATCTTGGGTAACACTAGTAATAAAAATGTAGTCAAATGTGTAGCAGTCTTATATCCTTTTGCATGAGATTTGTGGTATCCTTTACTACATAAGGTTATGAAAAATAATGTGATTCTGTGAAATATCTATTGGTGTATATATGTTTGTCTCAGCCACTACTTGCCATGTCCTTTTTGTTGTTTATTTTATTGAACACATTTTGTTAATGTTCAGTTTTAATATTTTAGGTGAAAAGAGTCATCATCAGTGTGTACTAGCTAGTACTCAGTATGGAACACTTTTGCATTGGTGTGTACAAGCATGTGTGGTGAAACAAGCAGAGGCAACATGAAGTTAACAACCACAAACCCATTATAAATAAAAATTTAATTACACTTGGGGGAACTTGGCTTACAAAGCTTAGAAATCCATAATGGAGGTTGCTAGTAATAAATGCCTGATTTATTTGTTAAATTCCATAGTTTTCATCCCTTTGCTTCTCTTATATAATACTAAGACAGTTATTCAGGTTAGAAATTGTTATTCAGAATTTTCTGATTTGCAAAATGTTTTTGTTCTCTCTTTGGACAAGAATTTTGCTTTTTAGTTTAATAAGAAAAGAAAAAAAAAATAGAGCAAGAGATGTTATAGTGAAGAAAACAACAGTCTTTATGATAATTAATAAGTTTTTATTTATAAATGATGCCCTTACATACAAATAGCTGGGTTTTGAAATGTGATGGTAACATAAAGTCTGATATTTATCTAAACAAGTTATATGGTAAACAGAAATTAGATGGTTCTATTTTTGGTGGATTATTCTTTATGTCATTTTTTAAAGACTCATTTCAAAATTAAGCAGTAGTTTGTTTTAAAATGTAAATGGATTTATAGGCCTTGCCTAGTTGTGAGAGAAATAGGCTTGTTGTTTTGACTCTTTTTTGGAACAATTGAAACCTTCTTACCCTAATAGATATTTGATGGCAAACGAAGCCTAGCAAGCCTCTAAAAAATAATGTATTATATGTATAAGTGTGTTTCTATACTAAATTATTGGGGGTTAACCAAATCTATTGTAATACCAAGGTTTTTGCAGGTAACTTCATTTATCAGTGCCACTGATTCTGTGTTAGAGTCCTTAAAATCCAGTGACAGAATGGATTACTGAGATAGTAATTTGAATTTAAAAATTACTTAGCAAGCATTCTGTTATTGTTGATATTTGTAGTGGAAACAGCCTATTTAAGTTTGTTTAGTGTGTTTGACAACAGACAGTTTGATATATTGCTGGGCACAGCGGTAGGTTGGACTTGAGTGGTATTAGCTCTCCATGTTTTGATTAATGGTAATTGTTTCCATGAAAAGACATGTTTTACGTACAACGCATAGTTCTGGAAAACAGAAGTCAACTTGCTAGATCATAATTGCTATTCTGAGTTAGCATATAAAAAGGGCAAAGAGAACTTGCTGGAGTAGCACAGTAGGGTTTGTTTCATTTCTGCTTTGTATTGTAGTTAGAGAATTTTTATGTCACAAAATAAATCTTCTGTTATTTATCTTTTGTTCAGTGTTTGAAGTTGATTTATGACACATTTCTGTATCCAATATGTGAGTTTGAATCCTGAATCAAGGTGAAATTTCACCTGTCTCTGGGAAGGAACCTAAAGCAACCTAGTATGGTATGGGATAAAGAAAAAAATTGTTTCTTTTTAAATTTTCTCTGGTCTTCTCTTGTTTTAAAAAATTGTAATACAGAAAACAATTAGAAGGGATTTTTTTTAACATGCAAAAGGTTTCTCTGTGCCATTAATGCAGGTAAATACAGAGAGAAACTAAAAGTAATTTTGACTTACAGAAAATCAAAACTGCATTATGAACAAGATTTTTGTTGGCTTAGAAGCTTAACACCTCCTAACATCTTTGGGTGGGTGGGTGTGGAGGGGGGTGTTTCCCCAAAATTAATAGTGCTTTGCTTTGTTATTATTCTGTAGGAATTGATTTTAAATGAGTGTTCTTAGTTTTAGAATTGTATGAAGCATAACTGATTTTTTTTCTTTTAGGTTATTTGGAATCAAGGAGGTGAGTAGTTATGTATATGTTCTAGGTTTTCTTATGCCATTTTTCTCTCAAGATCAGAAGGAATGTTAAAGTAGATAAATCTTAGGTAGGGAATCAACTTTCTTTGAGGAGGAAAAACATTTAGTTTAGAAAAGGGTAGGAGAATATTGCCTTACCATATGTAGCCATCTTACTATAAAATACAGTAAGTCCCAGACTTATAATGAGTTCCATTCTAGGAGAATATTTATAAATTGGCATTTGAAGTCAGAGTGAGTTTTAAATGCATTGGACATGAAAATACAATGTGAAGAGTAAAGAACTGGGCCACAGAGATAGCACAGCAGTCTGAACACTTCCTAGGGAAATGCAAGGACTAAGGGTTTGACCCCAAGCGCCACATGCCATGCTGTTCCCACCCTTGGCACCTGAGCCAGCCACCCAGACCAGGCATTGTGGCACATACCTGTAATCCCAACCCTGTGGAGGCTGAAAACAGGAGGATCACATTGAGTTGGAGTTTGAGGTGAGACCCTGTACCAAATATGTAAAATGGAAAGAAAAGAAAAAGAATAGACAGTCAAACACAAACACAAAAATGCTGTAAGTCCTTGATCTGTGTTCTTATCACTGTACAGTAAGCACACAGCAGCACAACTGTAACAGTGTCCTCATACACATGAGCTACTTTTGCAGTTCGTTCACATCTACAGATGTTCATAACATAAGATCTATTTGTATCTGTGAATGTTTGTAACACAAATGCTCATAAGTCAGGGACTTACTATAATGAGAAATGTTGTACATAGTGCTGAGGGATTTTTTTTCTGCTTTCCTTTCCCTTTTCCCTACTAAAGCAACAACCAGGTAATATAGTAAAATCTAATCAGTATGAAGTGAAATGAACAGCTACCACATTTGTGAATCCAAGATTAATAACCAGTATTTAACCAACCCTATCCTGTTTCTGAAAAGAAACACAAAAATTTTAAGTACATTGGGTGTTTACCAAAAAAATTTGGTGTAATGTTTTAAGAGTTACAGTTGTCCTTGATAAAAGCACAATTTTAGGTTTTTATTAAAGGAAGAGCTGTGGCATAAGTACCTCATATTAGCACATGCCTCATATTTAGCTTTTGTATAAGCTGTTTTGTATATTTTAGCAGGGGCAAAATCTATGAAACAAAAATTTATATTAGTGACTGATTTTTTTTCTAAAAGTGTTTCATAGCAGCCTGGATTAATGCTATTTGTCAGGCTGAGTATTTCAGCAAAATTCAAATTAACAAATGGTTGTCTGATGCACACCTAAGCTTCTGACACAAAAATAAATATAATCTTAAAACATTTTCCTCATAGTTAACAACCATGTGTCTTTGTGGCATCTTTTATTGAAGGGAACTTTATTTAAGTAACATAAACTTGTTGGATGGGCTTCAACTGAATGATGATTTGTTAACACAAATCTGTAGCGAATGACTGCTAGTACATCTGTCTCTTCGTCCATAGGCCATTACTGTACAGTGTTAGCACATGATGGTAAAAAACGAGAAATCATTACATGCAAGTAATGCAGATTCAATCAGTTCTGACCTCATATCTCTAGCAAAATGAAAGAAGTATATTATGCAAATGATACTTAATCGGAAAAGTGAAGAAGTGGCTCTTAGGCTCTATCTGGCTCAAACTGGTAGGTGATGGTGATGCAACTGCTGTTCAGAATTGATGTTTATTGACAGCCCAGTGAGAAAAAGCTTTGATTTTACTCTATCATTCCTCCCACACTGTGTTCTAATCCACATAATGTTTAAATTCTATTTCCTTTTCTTATTCTCATTTTTCTTTGAGAGTAGTTTATGGGATATTGTGAGAAATGGGTGCAGTGACCACCAGTGTTAACAGCAGTGACAATACAAAAAGAAATTCTATAATTAGCTTCAGCTCTGTAAGTATCTAATGAGCCATTTGTCCATTTTTTTGGTGAAATAAACTACTCTATCTTAATTTTCCACTCTTGTGCAATAAATAAAAGTTATGAAATACCTGGGCACCAATAAAATATAATTTATTTCATAGGGCATGACAGAACTCTTTACATATCTAGAATGAACAGATTATTTACAAATGACTTGTGATACTCATATAAACCTTAAATCTGTGTGCTAACTGCTTTCATTATAGAGATACACATTTTTTGAATCTTTAATCATTTAAACATATTACTGCTAAAGGCATGTGAGTTAAAGTGACTCCTCCTGGTGTACTTAACTTGTAAGGCCAAAAAGAACCTCAGAAATGAGTTATTCTGCAGCTGAAGACATTAAGAATTTACTGGAGAGGACAAAACAATAATTTTCATTTGAGAGCCTCTCAGCTCTCTCCTGATTATCTTGCTGCCCTTGTTTATTTTTAGGAAGCACAATCTCTCCAAACTTTTTCATCATGGTGATACATCAAACCAAGCAATGTTCTAAGCTTTCTTTCTCTTGTATTTTGTACTACTTAAAAAGTTGCAGTCACCATATTGATTTACAGTTCATGGAAAAAATGCAAAATACCATTCAAAGGAAAGCCCACATATTTTTTTTAAATAGTACTTATTTATTTCAAATAGAAACACCATATCCAGAAACTGTTTCAGAATAGCATGTGCCTATCTTTCTCAATTCAGTTGTCAAACTAGCAGTAGGAACACCACCTAGGTATTGTTAGAAATGCAGTTTATTCAGTCCCTCTTACTGTTGAATTGTCAACAGAGTTCTGACCATCCTCAAAAAATGATTCTGACATAAAGTTTTGGAACCAATGAAGTATACTGATAGAATCATTGTGTGAAAAACGAAACATTGTCAGACATGTATAGAACTAATGGAAAGTAGGCAGCTTTTAGCTTCAAACATTTTACATCAGATCCAGTTCATCTCATTTTCAGCTACTCTATTTTAGATAACTGCTACTTTTTCCACCTCTTTATTCTCAGTTTTAATAATGATAGAATTTGCAGACAAATCCCATATTATATGTCATGAAACCATTACAGCTACCTACCTAAATGTCTCAGGCTGGAATTTAGAGGTGCTGGTATTTTTGTCTGGTTAGTATTTTGTTTCCCTTGTAATTTTAAACTTATTTCAAAGCTATTCATAGAAGATTTGCTTGGAATCAACAGAAATGTTTCTTTTGGTGTTTGCCTGATAAATCTGGTTTAAAAGTAAGCACATGGAAACTTGTCATCTATTTAGTGACTAATGATGAATAGTTTAAGACTTCGTGCTTTCTTCCTGCAGTTCTGATAGGGATACCATGCAATAAATTCAGTCCAAAGAATGAATTGAATCTAACATGAAGTGTGGCAAGAGAAATTGAAAAACAGCATGAAGAAAGAAGTTTATGAAAAAATGAATTAAAGCCAGTGGTGATTATAGCTAATTTTGTTTAAAAGATATTCATTAATTTCTTGCTGCTCAAAAAGTGGTGTATGGACAGGCGGCTTGGTGATAGGCATGCAGCCTCTCAGCCCACACTCTCAGAAGTCACCTTTTAGCAAGGGTGGTGGATGTGCAGGAATATTAAAACAAAATTACTGCTTTTACAGATAAGCAAGGATTTGATCAGACATTGAAAGAGAAATAGTGTCTTTAATTAAAGTCATAGTTTTATATGGTGAATTCCATGAGGCTGTGATAAGAGTCTTCAAAAAGTACACAATGCTACTCCATTTGTGATTATTTTGGTTCATCTTGACTTTAGAATAGATATAGAAATAGGAAGTTTGGCTAATGATTTTAAGCTTTTACTCCTCTCTTACCCTCAAAAGTTCAAGGTGAGGGATAAACATAAAGAGAGTTCTATCTAGGGAACAATTTAGATTTAACCAAACCTCAAAAAATCTTGTGCTTACACTTTTTTGGCTTTTTGTTTGTTTGCTAATTGTAAGCATGCTAATTGTTGAGATAATGTTGAGATGTTTTTATGACTCAATTACTTCATCTCAGGAAGTTAAACAAAACAAGAGATATTTATTACTTCACTGCATATGTGTATGCATGTGCATTCACACGGTGTTGAAAAAACTTTATATTCAATAACTTGCTCCAATTTTTTATTTATTTTTAAAGAGAGTACAAATTAGAATTAAAACAAAAAATTACAAGTGATACAGATTTTCACTTAACAGTAATTTGTCTCCTTTTTACAATTGTTTACACTTTTTCTCTGCTTAATTTCTTATACATTTCTTTTTTCTTTCAATTCTATATATATCTTGATTTTTTATATATATCCTGATTTTTTATTTAATTTGGGCTGAGAAAATTTTCACAACAGCTCATTGTCAGTTACATATGTTAAGAAGAAACAGGGCAGTTTAAGAAATACTTACTGAAGAAAGTGACTACTGAGTCCTAAGGAACATTTCAGTAGACCAAAGGTATGTAGAATTGAGTCTCACTTAGTTTACTTAATCATCATTTGACAAGTGGTTTGGGACATGTGTATGATCTCATGTGTTCTCATAGCACCTTTGTGAGAAGTAGCTAAAACTACTCTAGTAGTCCCTAGAGTCAGAGAAGTTAACTTAACCAAATTCATATAGCTGTCCTTAAGGGATTTTTGTCTAAAACCTTTATGTTGTGACTCTTGAACCAGATACCACCATTTTCAAAAGTCAGTGTAGGGGCCGAGGAGATGGCTCAGTAGAATAAGCGCTTTCGTGGCTACACAAGGGTCTGAGTTCAATCTCTGGTTCCACAAAAAAAAAAAAAAAAAAAATAGTCTACATACAAGAACACCTGACACTGCAAAATATATGTGTAAAAGCATCTCATTTTAAACAGGTAATTTATAATAAAATTATGTGCAATGTCAAACTAGTACAGCATTAAACAGACCATTCTATGAGCCCATAAGCAGATTGAAGTATATGTAAAACTAACATATACTAATAGTGAATGCATGTTGAATATTCTGTACATTTGTACATGTTAGAATTAACTATGACTTCTTGTTAATGGTAAAAAATAAAAGTATCCAGTAAATAGTGGTACTAACTGTTATACTAAATAAATCCATTATCCCATTCTATTCCTTGTGCTGAAATTAATTTCATATACTGTAGGGAATAAAGATTAAAAAGCTGAAAGAATATAAGTACTGAATATTAGCCTTAATATTCGCTAATACATAAAGGGTACATAAAACCAATTAACATAAATGTATTATATTCAATTCCTTTTAATTTGGCAGTATTATTTGTCTGTTGTAACTATAGAAATACTGTTTAATGCTGGGGAGATAGCTTGGTGGTCTACGCTCCTGCCTGGCAAGGGCCCAAGGACCCAGGTTCAATCCCTGGTACCGCATGCCACCCTATGCAGTGCCAGCCACCAAAACTGGATGTGAGTAGCGCACACCTCTCTCAGCCTCCCATTGCTATGGGAGGATCACTATGTGACTAGTAAAACCCTGTACCAAATAACTAATCAATTATCTAAAAAATTAAAAAAAAAAGAAATACTGCTCAAGGAATTCATTGTGTATGTAGAAGTTACTTCTATGGATAGAAGCCATGTAATCTAAGAGTTGTGTATTTACAACGTACATATAGCTCTAAAGAAGAATGGTCATCAAATATTTCATGATGATGCTCAGCTAGCCTTTTTTTTTTTTTTTTTGCAGAACCAGAAATTGAACTCAGGCCCTTACACTTCAGCTAGCCATTGAAGCAAAAATAAAATAATGACCTACTGCCTTAGCCATTTGCCCATTGCTGGGACAAAATGCTCTATATCCACAATTCAAAAGAGGAGAGGTTTATTTGGTTCACAGCTTCCAGTGAGTTCAATCCAAGTCATCGGACTTCAGGGCACAAACGCATGGTGGAAGGGCATGGCAGAGCAGAGTTGTTTAACCCATGGCACCTAGGAAGCAGAGTAAAAAGGGAGGATGTGGTACAATTTTCCATGTCTTGTCCCTGGTGACCCACCTCTAACCACATCATGACCCAGTGATCCATACATACCTCTAGCCATCTTCTAACAGCAAATCAGCTATGAACTCAACTGATCCACAGATGTGTATAGTATCTCCATGATTGAATATTTCCAAATACCTGAGGCTTTTGGACATTTTAGATCTAAACTATAACATTGCACTGCTGGCCCCCAAGTTTTTCATACTCATCTTATTACACAATATGTATTTATTCCATTGCTAAGAGTTGCCAAAGTTTTAAGGTTTCTAACACTGTTAAATAGTCCAAGTCGAATGTGTCCTTTGAGACTCAAGGTGAATTCTTACCTGTGAGCCCTGTTAAAAATTTTTTAAAAAGTTAAATACTTCTAACTTACGGCACAGTGTAAAAATTCCAAATCTAAAGGGAAGAAATAGTGGGAGGAGGAATGATTCAAAGCAAGACTGAAAGCAAGCATGATGAACATTAAATCCTGTAGTTCCATGGCCAGCATCCAGGGTAAGTTGATAAGAGACACGTGAGTTTATCATTGTTGGTTGTAGTCCTCCTGGCCTCTCTCTCGGGTTGGCTCTCCTTGCTGACTGTGGCTTTCATTAGCAGCCATTTCTTATTCCTGGCATCTCTAAAAGGTAAGAAAAAAGGGGAGAAGCAGCAAGAGAGATATCTTTTAGAGGTCATACCTCTGTGACTTACCTCCATCCATGCCCACCTCCTAATCAGTTCAACTGTGCTTTCATCAGTAGACTAATCTACTAAAGAGTACAGTACCTAGATGGTCCTTTGACCTTCCATACACATAAGGCCTTTTGGGAATATTTTAGATCTAAACCATACTAGCAGAGTTTTAGAGAAGTTCCAGGAATCCAGGGAAGGAGTAGAGAATTTCTGACAAGCATAAAAACATTGAAGAGAATATGGCTGTTAAACTAAAACAGACCACATATAGCCAAAGATGAGGCTCAGGAGACAGTCAGGATTTTAAGTGTTGTACTGAAAGTTTATTAATTATAGTGCAGGACAGCACTGGTCATATGTGGTATTTTAGAAAGATCTCTGGCAGGAGATTGGGGGCCTAAAGGAGATGGAAGCAGGAATAACAAGACACAAAATGGATGAAGCATCTGTTAGGAAATGATAATGTCATGGTGGTGGAACTGGAAATGGGAGGATAACTGCAAGTTAGAGTGCTGTGTCTTGGCTCAGAGCCAAAACGTACGGGTCAGGAGCCATTTAACTCCCAAACATAGCAAAGAAGTTTGGGGAAGGGGGAGAAGAAAAGCCATGAGCTCAAGGTCAGAAGAATTGTTTGAGGGGGCAGGAACATAGCTCGGTGGTCTTAAGCACCTGCCTGGCAAGCGTAAAGACCCAGGTTCAGTCACCAGTACCACAGGCTGTGCTGGCCCTGCCCTGAGCCAGCCCCCAAAATCGGGTATGGTGGCATGCACCTATAATCCCAACACTGGAGAGGATGAGACATGAGGATCACTATGAGTCCAAGCTGTATAGCGAGACTCTGTACCACATACATAAATAAATAAAAGATTCTTTAAAAAAAGAATTTTTTCAGTACATTGTCACATCTTCATTTTCAATTTTTTGTAATATTTTATTATCCCTCCAGAAATTTCTCTTCATCTAAATGTGGTAGTCTAGAAGGTGTA
This sequence comes from Ctenomys sociabilis, assembly GCA_004027165.1. Classification (NCBI taxonomy): domain Eukaryota; kingdom Metazoa; phylum Chordata; class Mammalia; order Rodentia; family Ctenomyidae; genus Ctenomys; species Ctenomys sociabilis. The sequence goes on along the minus strand of PVKA01001916.1, from coordinate 4,328 downwards.
CTGTACTTAAATATCATTTATTAGAAGTTATTACACAACAGTGATTGTTATTTATTATGACACTGTAATAACAAGGAAGATTGCTTTATGGGAATATATATCACAGATTTATAAAGTAGAAAACACTTACCTACGCATTGTTCTGAAATTACTCAATTTGAAAAATTAAGGGACTTCTATGTTAATGGGAATCTTAAAGAGTGGTAACTGATTAATTAGTGAAGAAAAATACAAGAAATATGGGCCACAAATAGAAGAAACTTGTTTTATAGATGTGTATTGGGTAAAATTGCTTAGATCATAGGGAAGGAAGTTGTTTCTCACTACTCCTGCTCCATTAACTCCATACCTCATTATCCTGACATACCCCTATTTCTGTTCCCACAGATCTTGGATTCTTCTTGGAAGAATGTAGGCTTAAAACTCTAAAGGCAATACTTAACAGTCTCTAGGATATTTTTTGTTTTCAGTTTCCTGAAATGAAACAAGAGCCTCTTTTGTTACAAGTTTCAGTGGCTAATGTAGCCTGTACTTTCTTTTTTTTTTTTTTTTTTTTTTTTTTTTTTTGTCTTTTTGAGGCAGGGTCTCACTATGCAGTTCAGGCTGGCCTTAAGCTCACTTTGTAGCCCAGGCTGGTCTTGAACTCACAACAATCCTCCTGCCTCAGCCTCCCAAGTGCTGGGATTACAGGCATGCGCCACCACGCCCAGCCTTAGCCTGTACTTTCTATTTGCCAGTCAGATATTTTCTTCATATCTCACTCATGTAAGAGGCATTGGATATGCCCGCCCTCTGAGCCATAGCTGTGCTCCACCACCGCTGCTCCTACCTTTTTGTCTATGGAAAAGGCAATTAGATCTTAGCCTGCTATATTGAGGATATTTATAGTCTTGATTGTCCATCTCATTTTCTCATCTATGCTACTATTCTTTAGGAGCATAGATGATTTTATTACTGTTCTTATTGGGAAATTCTCAAACTAAAAATTAGTAAGACCTGAGTTTTTGCCCAGTCCCTTTATGTTTTGCCCCATTCCCAGAATAGAAAGGACCCAAGCTTGAAGTAAAACAAGAGAACTCTTCTTGCTTCTCCCTTGTACTGCTATATCTGAGGAACTCTGCACAGCCTTGGGGTGTATAAATATAGTATGAACTATTTACCATTCTACTGGCCTCTGAGAAAAATTAATAGGAAGTATCTCTGCTCTTAGCAACTAGTTCAAGGCGTTGTCTTTTAACAATTAATTACATAAGCAAACAGAATGTTGTCTTTTTACAGTAATATTCATTTTGACTTAAAATATAAACAATTGTTAATTACCTACTTTAAGCAAAGACTTCACTTTTTCTCTTATTTCAGGAACTGACCAACATCTTTAATTTTTTCTTCTTTTAAATGATCTAATTAATGGATTATCTCTTTGGTTTTCTTGGATAAATTCATTGCAGATGTCATGCATTATGGATGAAAAAAGTAAATACTAAATTTTTATTATATGATATATAAACATTCACATTTCCTTTAAGGGCCATATTTAGAGATATGAAGATACCAATACATGAAAATTAGTTTCTCTTCGGAATTATTGACTGCTATGAATAACATAGATGACCAGTTACTACTGGTCACATTCTTTCTTCCAGTATTTTGTTTTAGTATAAGTCACTAAGTGGTTTCTTAGAGAAAGCTCAGCTTGATGGGTCGTCACATAAGCTATTTGACATTTGTCCCCAACCAGACTGGATGCCACATGAAAAATTTACTCAGGCAAGAGGCTCCTAGGAATAAACAGTTCTCTAGTGTTGCTCACAGGGGACTCGGCAAGGTGAGCGGAACTTCAACTTGTCACGGATGCACTGTTCTGACAAACATAAGTAGATGCTAATGGCTAAATCGTGACAGAATAAAGTCCCACAACCATATGGCTAATTGCCACAACAATATCTTCAGTGTTATTAATCAAGTTTTCATAGTGTGCCATGATAATTGGAATAATTAGAAACAGCATAGGCATTGCTTGTTTCCACCACACATTTTGCAGATAGGAACCTCAAGCAACCATAGTTGCACTTTCAGTCTTGTGTTGCTTAATGCTATCTTTTCCTCAAAAATAATTTGATTACTTACTAAATTAACTACTTTCCATCAGTATGTTTTATATTAGCAATAGCTTCTGTAGGACATAACTATCTATATGAGGCCACCAAATCTCCCATGTGTCTGCTTAATTAGGCAGTATTAAAATAGGAATAGAAATCTGACCATCTTGGGTCCTCTAGTTTGAAAGATGAATTCATTCTACACTAATCTGGATCTGGACATTCAACATTTGGTCATATATTACCCCTTTTACCTAATTTAGTTAAGAAAATGAATAAAAAAGCAGTTGAATAAATTACAAACTAAGTATCTGCATATGTTTTGGGCAAATACTATAAAACGATATTCCTCAAATGAATTATTTTGAATATATATTTCAATTAAGTACATTTTACTATCTTTAAGATCACAATTGAAGCACTTTTGTGTTTCTAATATTAAAATACATTAACTTCAGTCTCTGCTGCTTTTTCTTAGCATTGGAGCATGTATCTATTTTGCTTGGCACTGCTGAAATGAAGAGGGCTCTTGGACTTTAAGTACTGATTGGATGGGAAAGATGGCAAATGGATGGTGACCAGCACATTGGTATACAGAATGCTCAGATAGACAAGGAACATAGCTATAGTAGATACCAGTTTTTAAACACTTAAGCACATGGTCCCTGTTCCTCAGTTCCAGTTAACTTGTTCTGAATGCTTTTGAGACAATTCTGTATAAATTTTTTTTTTAAAAAAATTTTTGGCCCAGAACTATATCAAAAGCTAATTTACTAATAGCTCAATGTTTGTATGGTCATGCCTTTGTACTACCCTGCTTTGAAAACTCAAAATTTGGCACTCAGTGCATTTTTATATGAAAATTTTGTTCATGTGGTTGTCATTTGTTTGGCACTTGACATGCAAGCTAGAACTTGTTAGTATTGATTTCCTCATTGCCTTATGATTAGCCTTTTTTAGTGTAGTATTCCTCCAGAAACCAATTAACAAGTATCCAGGTACTGTTGTGTTTAGTTAAGTTTTTATAGTGTTGATGCTGAGACTTAGGCAAGTGTGCTATCACTAAGCCACACCACAGGCTAGGTTTAACAACAATGTCTTGATGTGAAAGGCCCGATCTTACAGTCCTTAGAATGAGAAAAGTGTATTTCCTTTTTCCAGTAAAGTTATATGTAAAATAAGTAAGGCTGTCTCTGAAGTTTTCAGCAAGTAGGAAGACTTCATTTTATGGTCAGGTAGTCCAGTCTAGATATTAATACAGATCCCACCATTTTCATACTTCTTTAACTATGTGCAAGTTACTTACACATCTTTGACATGCAAGTGCTTCATCTACAAAATGGGGATATAATTACCTCCTAAAATTGATTTAAGAGTAAAATAAACTGATTTATATGAAGTGCCCATACCAAGTATCTTCAATCAATGTTACTTCTTTTATGGCTCACCAGAGTCTATATATATAGTCCAATATATAACATCAATTTGAAATTCTAAAGCAGTTTTAGATAAGAAGAAAACAATTCTTCTCATATCTACAATGCTTAAAGTCAGGTTTCTTTAGCAATGGGTACTGTCTTTCTCAGTTACTCCTTGACCTTCTAACCTTTCTAACCTGTTTCTTTGAGCTTCACTCTCAGTCCTTTTTTCTTTTTTTTTTTTTTCATTTATTTTTATTTTATTAAAGTACAAATGTCAATCAGACAGTTTCAAAACACCTTAACCATACAGAGTCGATGAATTAATACATTGCAAACTGTTTTCATAACGTTTTGGTATTGTACAAGGTGCATACATGATATTATACTTACAGGTTTTTTTATAGCTGAATTATATCAAAAATTCAATAATTATTTACCTAGTGGATGACCCTAGCACTAAAAGCCAACATAATATCCTGTCCAACCACCATTAGTGCAGATCATGCCTATCATAGAATTATGTAGAAGCACCGCGTTATCTATCCCAACTGTACTGTCTATACACACACATCATGACTTTTTCTTTCTACAACCCTTCCTTTGTCTACGCCTGTCAAAAGTGGGCACTCCATTGACATTCAACTACCTTAGGTGCTTGAACTCGACACCACAATCCAACACAGTCCAGCATTCTGCAACCATAGGGAGTTATTCAAAGAAATTGTCGACCATATCCATTTACAGCTCAGCTTAATATTATGGGCTCACGATGTATACTTCATTTTTATACTTTTATACTTTTCTGCTG